>JAQGBZ010000541.1:0-34288 GCA_034687125.1 Neelides folsomi
ATTATCATATTAAGAAGATCATGAGACAACTTTTTTGTCTCTTAATCCTTATTGATTTTCTCAAAAATAAAAGAGTTATTCTACTGCAAAGTTCAAAACCGTTCAAAGTCACCCCACTTTACGGTAGTACTAGTATAAGAATAAGAAATATATTTATTTCAAGAAATTTTTAAATTTTACATTTTGGCCGCAATTTACCCAATTATATTGGTCTTAAGTAGAATAACCTAAATTATAGTATATAACAAAATAACCTATAGATTGAAAATTAATTGAATAATAATTATAGGAAAGAATTAAAATATATAATAAAGGAACATGACGATATTTGCTTAAATGAAGCAATTAATTTTGAGAAGGACCTCATAAATAATGCTAAAATTTTAATTAACCAATATCTAATGATTCGAATTTTGGCAGACGATATTAATTTAATTACTCATTATTTATTTGCTACTTTTCTTCCAGTTTACAGTACAATTTCTATTATCAGTGCATTTCATGCAATTAGAATGTCTTCAAATCTCGATGGTTTTACATATGCTGTTTTGTTTCTTGCCTTCAGTATTAAAATTTGTTTAGTGAATTTAATCTTTTACCAAATGACGTCTGTTAAATCAGCATCAATTGATTTTTTAAATTTAGCAAAAATAACAAACTTAATAAAAACACAGAATACAAAATGCATTCAAAAAAATTAAAAATATATAGAGTTCGTTTTGGATCTCAATATACAATTGACTGGTCAGCCTATTTGACATATATGTTACACATTCAAAATTTAATTGCAAGTCTTCTCTTAGCATTTCCTGGTAAAATAAATGCTTTTGAATTAACTATATTAATTTGCATGAGACTTACTATAATCGATTCGGAAAAAATATGATAATGAGTTTGAACTTTCCGCTAATAATTTCCAGAGATACGAATCAAATTTAACGGTTACTATTAATTGTAGTAATGCAAAACAATTTTATAACTTGCAATTTTTTTACCTGATTAACCGATTTCTTCATAAGTTTTGACATTTTAATAATTATTTAATAATTATTAATTTAGCATGATTTCAGTTAAATACAGATTGATTCAGAATAATTCAGTTATATTTAATCTATTTCAGTTTATTACAATTAGTTTTAGTTTAATTAAGTGTAATAATTAAAACATGGCAGCTTTTAAGAAGATAAAAATGCATTGGTTAAAAAGTGAAGAAGAAGAGATAGTGAAAACTGTTTACAACAATTTGAAACTTGATAATTTGATGGATAATATTATAGACTCAATTATAATTAACTTTACCTCTGGCAATTCAAGCAGTGATGATTCCGATATTGAATAATTTTAAGTTACTTCATTTACTATTTCTCTATTAAGATCATTTTGAAATAAATTAAATCTCTTCTAAATCAAATAAAACATTACATATATGCCGTACCACAATTAACACTAACAATTATTTTAATTAGTAGCTCTGGAAATTATTAGCGGAAAGTTCAAACTCATTATCATATTTTTTCCTTTTTTATAACCATTAGAAAGTGATACAAAATTTATTATTAATTAATGATAATAATAATAGTGTGTTTATTCAGGATATTATTAATCGTTTAAATGAATAATTAAAAGGGGTTTCATCTGCGGTTAACTTTCATCGTGCGCCGAATCGTGAAGCTGAAGCGAATAGGAGATTCGACACGTGGATGGATTAATTACATTAGGTTATTATTTAAACCAAAGTTATTGCGAGTAAGAATATTAATAATGCGTAAGGTAAGAAGTGCCGAATAACAATGAATAATGTTGTTCAGGTGTAAGTTATTATAATCGTTATTGTTAATTAAGATACGATACTAATTCTAAGTAATACAATAGCAATAAAAATCATAATACTATGTTTTATTATTTACAAGAAAATAATTTGACAAATAAAATAATTGATAATATACCCGGTGTTGTAAGTGATAGTGTGTCGCGTGTAATAATGTGAAATCCACACTTTTACACGCGTAAAAGTGTGGATAGCGATTTTACATACAAAATCCTCCATTTTACACTCTCACACTTCTACACGGTCACCGTTTTACTTACCACACCGGTATTATAATTTAATTTGCATTTAAAATCCAATTGCATTCCCATCGCTCCTAGGATCACTTCCACCTGTAAGAACTTTTGATATAGAGTCTCTGCGTATGATTTGCCCAAATCCAAAATCAACACGATCCCAGCTTGTATAAATTGTTGGTTCTTTGTGCCCCATCAATTTAAGTTTCAATCTCGTTTCTTCCGTGATTCCTTCTTCCAACATAATTTTACCTTCGGCAATGCCGCCATCAATTTGAACCCTTGGAGCATCCAATGCTGTTAAGCAATAAAAATAAAGTTCATTAAAAAATTAAAATAGACAAAATAACATCAACCTTCGACTGGTAAAACTGAAACAGCTCAAAAACTGAAAATTTGAATACAATCAATTAATTAAATACCTTCTTGAGGATTCATCCCAAAATCCACCATGTTTGAAATGACTTGCAAATGCCCTTGTGGTTGCATATACCCTCCCATAACTCCAAATGGACAAAATAACTCATCATCTTTCAATGCGAGCCCGGGAATAATTGTATGAAACCTGTAATGATAATTTAGATTTAAAGGAAAATAAATAATATTAATTTAAATTATAATAAGGTATTACATATAGGTATATATAATTAAAATTTTACGGTCTTTTATTTGGAGCTAAAGCATTCATATGATTTGGATCCAACGAGAAATTATCTCCTCTGTTATGAAGAGTGAAACCGCAACCTTTGGGAATAATCCCAGTTCCAAATCCCTGATAATTAGAATTGATAAAACTGCAAGCGTTCCCTTCTCCATCAACAACACAAAAGTAAACTGTATTTGAAGCCTGTGGCGGGAATCCATGTTCCTAATTAACAAAAGTCATTTTCATTTTCATAGTGTAATGTGTAATTACAATCTTAATTTTGTTAATGATAAATAAAATAATTACAATGTTTTCTGCAGCCGAGTCCAGATTTATGATTTTTCTTCTTTCAAAAGCATAATCTTTTGAAATGAGACCTTGAGTTGGAACATTTTCAAACAATGGATCAGCCACATAGAATCTAGAATCTGCGAATGCCAACCGGAGACTTTCAATTACAATATGCAAATGTTCCGGTGAATTGTGGGCCAAACTTTGAACGTCAAATCCTTCTAAAATATTCAAAGCCTCCAATGCAGTAATTCCTTGGCCACTTGGAGGAATTTCGTAAACATCCACTCCGCGATAATTAACATGGATTGGAATGTCGTATGTATTTGAATGATTTGCCAAATCCGAAATTTCCAATTTCCCTCCTTTTTCTTTCACAACTTCTATCATTGCTTCGGCAATTCGCCCTTCATAAATTCCCTTCTTTCCATTAGCAACAAATTCTTTAAATGTTTCAGCTAAAAATGGCATTTTCATGATTTCTCCAGCAGCAGGAGCTCTCCCATTGAGAAGCATTTCGTCTCCATTATCTGAAGCAGTTTTCAGCAATTCTTCACTTCTTTTCCAATATTCAGCGCAAACAACGGAAACTGGGAAACCTTCTTCAGCAAGTGTAATCGCAGGTTGTATGATTTCCGCGCGAGTTAGCTTCCCACTGCCAAACTTTGTAATTGTTTCTTCCCAACCCGCTGCCGCACTTTTTAAATACACGAATAAGTAATAAATTACAAAAATTATTACATTTAAAATAAAGTTAATAATTAATTATATTTTATAATTTTTTCTATATTTTACATTATAATCCTTATACAAAATAAATATAAAGATATTTTACAGATATACAGATATTGTATATTCTGTATAAGTAAATATACCCCGGAACTGTAACAAAAAGTGCGGATCTTGAATCAGGCCGATTTTGTTCAGAAAACCCCAAATCAGTAAAAGTTTTAATTGTTAGTCCTTTTGGACATCTCCCACTTGCATTTATTCCGGAAACAATTTTACTGCTCCCATTGTAAAATAAACAAAAGACATCCCCACCGATTCCTGTAGACGTTGGTTGAGTGACGTTTAAAGCAGCGGCTATTCCAACTGCTGCATCTGCTGCGTTGCCGCCTTTTTTTAAAATTGATAAACCAACTTCGCTTGATATTGGCTAAATGTATTTAATTAATATATGATTTCAAAGTATTGTACTCTTAATTGTATTATTTTTGTATAATTGGTATAATTGTTTAATTTTACCTGACTTGTTGCTACCATTCCATGGGTAGCGAAGATTGGGGAACGCCGAGAAATAAATTGCATTTTAAAGCAATCTTCAATATATGAAGTTTAAAGTTAGCAAAACTCCCAAAACTCGCGTCACTAAGCAACTCAAAAGTTACCAAAAATGTGAACTATAAATACTCATCTCTTCTATATGTCACTGAAATTTAATGATTAGGTAAATTCAGAGCTCAACAAGTTCAATAGTTGACTTTGGGTGATAATTAATTATCTCTCTGTTAAATTACCAATATATCATACATTATACATTACATACATTATATTTACTTTCAGTTGTTATAGCTTTACTTTTTAACGTTCTGCAAAGCATATGTAACTGTAGTTAGTATTATGCTCATGTACATAATTTGTAACATAATACTAAACTAATACAAAACTATATAAGGACATAATCATATGATACAGTTGTAATTGCCTAGTATAAAATATTAGTATATATACTCTGTTTATTCCAAATGTTGCAATGGAAATAAACAAACAATGAGATTAACATAATGCTTATCAATTTACTGACTAAGAGAAAGATAGTAAGTCTTATGAATAATTATTACTCTACTATTAATATGTTCGCTTACAATTTTATGTATTACATACCATACATAAAATTGTAAGCGTATGATGGTATACGTTATTTCATATACCATCATAATTTATGTAGAGTACCAACGGTTAGTACCAACCAATCAACCAACCTACTCTTATATACTTTAGTGGAGATAGAGATAAGCATATGTACAGACACTTATATTATACCCCAATGATAAATGTATTCGATTACTTATATCATATATCGTTAAATTCCAATTAGAAGTATACCCAATCGTAGCTCCAGCATTGGCCCGATGCATTTTAAGCATTGTATGCAGGCAGAATGCTGGCAAATAAAAAAGTGTCGGCTATATTTAAACGGTCCAGTATTAGAAATATGTCAGCAAAACTGGCTTGGCGCGGCGATACATAACCAGCATTGGTCATTTGCGGGCGATTCGAGAATTTACCAATCCAATATTGCCATCATTATTATGGCGTTGGCCCAATATAATTTTAGCGATATTTCGCCAATGATGAATATATAAATATATACCAGCATTGGGCTAACGCTGGGAAGATGTCATTTAGCCAATGAATTTATTACGCATGACGGCATTTACGATTTGAAAGTGAATTGTAGCGAAGACGCCATTTTAGATTTAGTCATTCAGAGCTCCACACTCTGAACCTCAATTAATTTAATATAATCTGACAATAACAAACTCGACCTTTTGCTTCCAACACACCCGAACATCGCCGAGACTTACAATTTGGGATGTAATAATGTTTCGGCACAATGTTCGGCTAAAGATTTCTGCTCAAAGTTTGGGTGAAAATGAGCGGGTCAAAGGTAAACTCGTAAAGGGAAAATGAGACTTTATTAACAAGAAAAATACAGGACTGACTTGGACAGTAATTTTGGAGAGACTGAAATTTATAAAAGTTTAAGACAAAAAAAACATCACTCACAATTCCATAGCACAACATGTAGTATTTAACATTTGAAATAATACAATAATCAATATTTAAAGAAAATCATCGTAGCAAATAATATTGACGAACTCAACAAACTCAACTTGTTCATTACTGGAGGACAACGATCATTCGTGGTAAAGCAGTTATTATATTTATTGATAAAAATTATTAATTATTTTTTTAATATTTGTATGAATACATTTATTTATTTGATAGATAAAAGAACTTTTGAGCATTGATATAGTATTGACAGATACTAAAACTTTAAAAATTAATTTAGTATCTTTAAAATACAAATGTGTACTTTTACCAACTAATGATAATCAATCTTATTGTATTCCAATGTGCTCAAAAATCGAATAAAATCTTTTTAATTAATTATTGTTTTATGATTTTCATTATATAATAAAAATAAATTGGAAAAATTGGAATTCCATTGGCTTTATGTTGCCATTATCATGGATAAATACATTTTCGATGTCGGACCAGTGTAAGATCGAGGCTGGGAAAGCGTTGGATTGATGTTAAAAGCCAATGCGTTTATGATGCAGGCCCGTTGGGCAAAACCAATATCCTCCAAATGACTGCTATGCATTGGGCCGATGCCTTGCCAATGTTTGGCGACGATTGGGATATTGATTGGAAAATCGTTTAGAGTAATTATTTTTTTATTATATAAAATGTTAACTTCATTATGGTAATTCAAAGATATCAAAGAGAAGATCTTGATTGTTCATAGTATTGAAAAACTATTTCATCAAAATTAAATGTTAATATTAGCTTAAGAAAACCAATTAATATTTATTGTTTAAAACACCGTGGGAAAAATTAGTATAAACATTGAAATGAGAATAATTTAATTAATTAATTAGAAAATATTTTGTTTTTGATTATTTTTTTAGAATATACATACTTGTATGTAGGTATATGATCTGAAAATAAAATAAAGCGTGATAAATTTTACATTTAAATATGTCAAATCAAACCCAGAATATTTCATTCATAAAATCAAAATTTTTAGACGATGTTAACATTAAGAATAATAATATGTTCAAGTTGGAGGAAATAAAAAATTCCGAAAAAAATAAAACCATATCGAATTCAACATTGAACGATTATTGTTTATGGAGCTTTGGAGTTTTGAGAATTTGTGGATATGTTCCATTTAAATTATTAAAAAATGAATTGATCGAATTTAAGTATTGCAATATTCCATTTTTGTTTTCATTGTTTTTGTTTGTGTATTGTAATATTATAAATTTTTTCTTTGGTAAAATTATTTTTCGAAAAATACCAGATGCAACCGAAGAACACGTGCGGCAGTTTAGGTTATCAACTATTCAATGGTTGACACATTATTTAAACTATTTATTTATAATACTCGATACATTTATTCATGGACCACAAAATTTTGTCAATTTTTATAATAAATTTATAAAAATTATATTGAACGAAATAATCAATGACAAAAGCGAGTTTTCAAAATTGAAAAGAATTAATAAATCATATGATATTATATTATTTATTTTCTTTGTGACGTATATAATTGGCGCTTATTTAGAAGTTTCAAGACATTATGAATTGAAATTTTATTACGCTTTTTTTCTTTTTGGTGTTATGCAACTTCTTGTTCAAATTTGCTATTCATTTGTAATTTCTCTATTTCTATACATATTTGGAATTTACTTTAAAATACTTAAATTCCAATTGAAGAGTATTTTCAATGAAGAAAAATTGCGAGAACGGGATGTATTTATTTTAATACAAAAGTTTGAAGAAGGACATGAAATTGTTAAAGAGTTTAATGCAACTTTTGGGAGAAAAATTTGTTCTCAACTTATGATTTTTCTTTATTCAATTCTTGTTTCAGTTTATATTACTATTATATTAATTATCAGAACTCAGTCTGAAGGAAATTATGTATCAAGTAATGATTTGGGTTATTCAATTTCAATGCTAATTTGTTATATTTTAATGCTATGGAGAATCGCTAATGAGTCTGAAAAAATATCATATGAGGTTAATTATTATCTCAGATTGTATTGTAATTTAAAATGAATTTAATATTAATATGCACCGTTTAATATTACTGTTAAATTATATTATATCATATACCTGAAATGGATTGTAATAATTATAAATAACATTTAATTATAACAATTACATTTATTATAGTTAATTACATAAAAGTTAAAATATTTAGGCTCTAAACTTTTTGGGTGAACTAAAAACTAACAACACTGCCAGAATTAAAGATGATTGTCTTAACTTTATTGTAAGTATTCCAAAATATTTCTCAAAGTCAGTATAACATAATTATTACATAGTACCTACAACTCCTCTATAATAAATGTAATGGTGGTCAATTATATTATATAATTTTTAAATAATGAAAATACATACGTACATTTTAACATATACAATAATTTCAAAGTAAAAATTCATAAATATGTTTAATTTAAATTTAAGGTGCAAATGTTTTTACTAAAATCAAATAGTGGTATTCCAAGAATTTCAGCTGCGGGTTTTTTCGAAGTCGATCGTCGCATTATTACATCAGTAATAATTTAATACACACTTGTTATGAATGATATTTATATACATAGGTACTAAAACAATATTTTATATTCTTTTAATAATTGCAGATATCATCTTTAGTTGTGACTTACTGTGTAGTACTATCACAATATGCATAATAAACTCTTTCATTTTCCAATCTGCATTTGAATTCAATTCTCCCTTTAAAATATTTATCTTCATCCATTCCTAACTTTAAGTATCCCATGACACCTTTCAATGTTTAACCTTTCATTCAATAAATGGTAAAACTTATACCCCTGCCACACCACTTGTACAGTTTTAAAAATAAGTTGTAGTAACGCTTTCAGTCTTTTCCATAACTAAACTACATAATTAAGTTTACATATCAAATTTATCATTTTCCCTAATATCCTAATTAAATATGTTTAGAACTATAGATGTTAAAGCACGACATGGTTAAAGGCACATAATTATAAATGCTTATTGTATTCGTGTATCTTATATAGTTATTAACATTATATATATAAATATATTCTAAGGTACGCAAATACATGATAAACTATGATACATTTAATAATGAAATTATATACCTTTTAAACAGGTTGTTTATTGGGTTTAAATTCTTTAAATTAGAATATTAAATTAAATTTAAATTGATAATTATTTCTTGTCAATAAAAATTTCATTTGGAATTATCAACATTTCTAATAAATTGAGTATGCAAATATTTAATAAATTAAATTTAATATTAATATTGATATTGTGTGGTTCATGAAAAATACTTTATTTTTATCATTTAATAAATCATTTGACAAATTAAGCTAAAACTTAAAAGCTTAATAATCAAATTATAAGTTATAGTAATACAAACATCAATATAATCAAGCCAATGGCTTTTATTTACAAAGAATGATAAAACTATAAATCATACAATAAAATGTTTAAAAAAGCTGCCATTTATAAACTTTTGGATCACTTACAAATATAGGAAATTATTTATTCTAAATTATTTAACAAACATGTCAAATAATATAACATATATTATTAGTCGATTTAAGTCATTTGAGAATGAAGCTAGTTTTAAAAGTGAAAGTAATTATAAATCCAAGTATAATTTAAATGAATTTTGTTTTTGGAGCTTAAGAGCTTTGAGAATTTGTGGATATATTCCATTCAAAGTACTGAAAAATGGTCTTATTGAATATAATTGTTTTAATATTCAATTTGGGTTTTGTATATTATCGTTCCTGTATAGTAACTACATAAATTACATATTTACAAAGCTCGCATTCAAACCGTTATTTGACAATTCAATAACAGTAGTTCATATAAGTCAATTAAGAATAGCAGCAATACCCTGGTTGACTCATTACTTAAATTATTCATTCTTAATTTTAGATACATTAATTCATGGGCCACAAAATTATGTTAATTTCTACAACAAATTTGTAAAGCAAATCTTGAATGGAGTGAATTATGAAAAAAGCGAATTGTCAAAATTGAAAAGAATAAGCAAAACATATGATTTATTTCTTTTCATTTTATTTTGGATATATTTTATAGGCGTTAGTTCAGAATCTATGAGAGGCAAGTTTGATTTTAGATTACCGTTTTTTCAATATGGGATTTTTCAACTTTTTGTTCAAATTTGTCAAGGATTCTTAATTTCATTAATTTTATACATATTTGCAAATTACTTTAAAAAACTAAAAATTCAATTGAAATGTCTTTTTAAAGAAGAAACATTAAGAGAAGGAGAAATTATTATTTTAATAAAAAAGTTTGAAGAATGTCATGAAATAGTCAAAGAGTTTAATGAAACCTTTGGGCGAAAAATTTGTTCTCACCTGATGGTTTTTCTTAATTCAATTCTTTGTACTGTTTATGTAATCGTTGAGTTAACTTTTGGATCAGAAGAATCTAGGCAATATTTATCATATGGGGATTTAGGTCATTCGATTCCAATATTAACTTGTGTTATTTTATTGCTATGGAGAATTGCTAATGAGTCGGATAACATTTTACATGAGGTCAATTTAATTTGAAAATACCATACCTAATATATATTTATGAATAATAAAATATTATTATTATTGTTGTTACATTAAATAACTTTATTTAGGCTTTAGATTTTTTGGCTGAATTTAAAATTAAAAATACGGTCAGAATTAAAGAAGTTTATCTGAAGACTATAGTAAGTGCAACGTTACAGTGTACATATCATATAAAATTATTTATAATATTCTGCTAAGTATATTTATAATTTAAAAATGTGGTTTAAATTTCAAAGTAGAAATTTACAATTTTAGGTTAAAATGTTCATTTCAAAATCAGCTTGTTCCATGCCAAGAATATCAGCTTCGGGTTTTTTTGATGTTGATCGTACAATAATTACATCGGTAAAAAATTATAAAATCTTTAAATTGTGAAATGTGATATTTCCTTTCTTTAACACATGCTTGTTAATAGTTTATATGAACGCGCGACATATTTATTACTCTTTTTAATTTAGATTGCATCATTAGTTGTGACTTACGGCGTTGTAATATCCCAATACGGATGAAAACATGAATTATCGGCCCATTATTTGTAAATTCTTTTGAATAAAACAATATTAAGTCATTTTTAGCCTTGTAAAGATTAGGGTGTTGATAAAGTATTACCAATCAATTAAACTAATTATATTGTGTATTTATTAAATTATTATTAATGTTAGTATTAGAATAAGAAAACCAATTATTTTAATTGTTTAAACATTTTTGAACAAATATTTAATGTACATAAATATATAACGTAAAATAATAAGATATTTAATTTTTATTTATACATTTATAAATAATTATATATTTTATGAAAATTAAGAAAATGTTTGATCCTAAGGAAAAAATATTATACATAAAATCAAAATATTTGAACGATGAAAATATAAATAATGTTAGATATAGTTCATTTGAGAAATTAACGAATTTTGAAATTCATAATATAAATAAATCAATTCCAAACCTCAATGAATTTTGCTTTTGGAGTTTTAGAGCTCTGAGAATCTGCGGATATTTTCCATTTAAAATCTTAAAAAGCGGATATTTAGAATTTAATTTTTACAATGCTTCTTTTTTATTTTCTCTATTTTCGTTTGTGTATTGTAATTTCATGAATTTCTTCATTGGCCAAATTGCATTTCAAGATTTTCCAAATGCCACCGTAGAGCAAATTCGGGGTTCAAAATTGTCAGCTTTTCAATGGTTGACTCATTATTTGAATTATACATTTTTAATGCTAGACACAATAATTCAAGGACCAAAAAATTATGTAAATTTTTACAACAAATTTTTGGAAAAAATATTGAATGAATTAATCCAGGAAAAAAACGAATTGGTAAAATTCCAAAGAATTAATAAATTTTATGATTTAGTGATTTTCATTTTCTTTGGGATTTATGTATTCGGAACATATTATGAAATTTCAAAACATCAGGAATTTGACATTCATTACGTGTTTTTTATTTTCGGTGCTATTCAACTTTTAGTTCAAATATGTCATGCTTTTTTAATTTCGTTAATATTGTACATTTTTGTAATTTATTTTATTAAATTAAATATTCAATTGAAATATCTTTTAACTGAAGAAGAATTGAAAGAACGAGAAATTTTTATTTTAATACAAAAATTTGAAGAAGGCCAAGGAATTGTTAAATTGTTCAATGAAAGTTTTGGGCGAAAAATTTGTTCTCAATTTATGATTTTTCTTTATTCAATTCTTATTTCAGTTTATTTAACCCTTTTCCTATATTTCGGAGATAGTGATAGCTCCAAAAAGTATGTCACTCATTCAAACATGAGTTATTCATTTGCAATTCTATTTTGTTATATTTTAATGTTATGGCGAATTGCAAATGAATCTGAAAAAATATCATATGAGGTGAAATATTTCCATAAAATAGATTTCATATTCGAATTGATTTACAATTGATCCTATCAAATGTATAAGTATAGTTAATTTCCAAAATAATAATTTGTTTAATAATTTTAGGCTTTAAACTTCTTGGCTGAACTGAGAATTAACAACATTTTGAAAATTAAAGATGATTCTGTTAAGTTTACAGTAAGAATACAAACGGTTTACTTAATAAGTAAACATAGGGATAATGATAATGATATAGAATTCCATAGAAATTTTGTTATTTTTTGCATGTTTAGATATTCCCTATGTTTACTTATTAAGTAAACGGTTTGAATTATTATTTATATTCCTGAACATTTAATATTTTTAACAATTAAAAATTCATAAAACAAAAATTCATAAAATAAAATAATATTAAGGTTCATATGTTTTTATCAAAATCGGCTTGTTGTATTCCAAGAATTTCAGCTGCGGGATTTTTTGAAGTTGATCGTCGCATCATCACATCGGTAACAATTCAATAACATACATGCTTATCAACATCAATTTATGAATCATACATTCTGCTTATTACCTATTTGAATTATAATAATTATTCATATTATTACAGATAGCATCTTTAGTTGTGACATATTGTGTTGTAATATCACAATATAAATAAATCCTATCATTTCCAAAATTCTTTATAAAATAAGTTCGCCTCAAAACTTTGTTAAAATTTTAGTTAAGTGCACTTATTATAATAAAATCAATTAATTTTCAATAGGAGTCAATTGAAAATTTATAATTTAAAAGTATTCATCTATTTAGGTTTATTTACATTTATTTAATCAATTGAATCCATTATGTAGGTACCTATTACATATTTGATAAATGAAATTCATATTGAAAACAACTTTGTTTTTATCACTTATTAAATCATTGGACAAATAAGGTTGTTTAGTCGTAATGATAATTATTGTTCTAAATTTAATTAAATAAAACATAATCTAGAATTAAATTCATATTCTATGCAAACACTAATAAAATTATATAACGTCAAATTAAATATTGAACCTATCTAACGAATATTTTCTACAGACCAGTAAACCTTATAAACTCAATCCAATAACCAGCTAAATTAGTTATAAAATCTATTTTTCAAAATATAATTAAAAATATGAATTTTAAACCCGACAAACCACAAGTTGAAAAAATATTTGTACAATCTATTCAAAGAAACTTGACAAATGATTTTACAAATACTAAATTTGAGAATACGTATACAGGCTTAAGAAATTTTAAAAGTGAAATTGATTGTAAAGTCGAATCCAATCTACATGAATTTTGCTTTTGGAGCTTGAGAGCTTTAAAAATCTGTGGATATATTCCATTTAAATTATTGAAAAGCGGGCTTATTGAATTTAATTTTCACAATGCTCCATTTGTTTTTTCTCTACTTTGTTTTTTGTATTGTAATTCCATTAATTTTTTCTTTGCAAAATATGCATTTGAAATTTCATTAGATACACCAGAAATGCAAACGAGACAATTAAGAATAACAAAATTCCAATGGCTGACGCATTATTTAAATTATTCATTCATAATTGTCGATACATTATTTAATGCACAAAATTTCGTAAATTTCTACAATGAATTTGTGAAAACAATTTTGAATGGAATAAACAATGAAATAACCGAATTGACAAAATTAAAAAGAATTAATAAATCATATGATTTAATAATTTTTATTTTATTATGGATATATTTTATAGGCACGAGTTTAGAAATTTTTAAAAACAATGCAATATATTTTCATGTAGCATTTTTTCTCTGCGGAATTTTTCAACTTTATGTTCAAGTTTGTTATTCATTTTTAATTTCTTCAATTTTATACATATTTGCAAATTACTTTAAAAAACTAAAAATTCAATTGAAATGTCTTTTTAAAGATGAAAAACTGAAAGAAGAAGAAATTTACATTTTAATACAAAAGTTTGAAGAATGTCACGAAATTGTCAAAGAGTTTAATGAAACTTTTGGGCGAAAAATTTGTTCCCAACTTATGATTTTTCTTTATACAATACTTGTTTCAGTTTATATCAGCATTAATGTAATCTTTGGAGCAGAAGACTCGAGAAAATATATAACTCATAGTGATTTGGGTTATTCGATTCCAATTCTAATTTCTTATATTTTAATGTTATGGAGAATTGCTAATGAATCAGAAAACATATTGTTTGAGGTACACATAACGAATATATAATTTAATGCAGGTCATCTCGTATAATATTAGGTATTATTTTTATAAGTGTTTACACTATTACATTTTTTGATGATACTAAAATTAAAAATTTTTAGGGTTTAGAATTTTTGGCTGAATTTAAAATTGAAAATACAATTAGAATTAATGAATCTAATCTTAAGTCTATAGTAAGTACACTCAATATTAATGTAATTGTTTATCAATTATATAAAAGTTCAATAATGCTAATCATAAAATTACAAAATATATTTTTAGATAAAAATGTTTATGTCGAAATCAGCCTGTTCAACACCAAGAATTACAGCTTCCGGTTTTTTTGAAGTTGATCGCCGCATTATCACATCGGTAAAAATTAACTCATATTTACAGTATATTATAAACACATTCAAAACTTACATATTTTACAAATTTTTTAAGAATATCCACATGTACAATAATAACGACTTTGTATTTAAATAGATTGCATCGCTAGTTGTGACTTATTGTGTAGTTTTATCACAATACACATGAATAATACAAACACATTTAATTATTTCAAAATAGATTTATAATAAAGATTATTAAAATTCATTTGATTTATTTATATAAAAAGGTCAATGTCCAAATAATGGGGTAAAAACGGGCAACATTGCCCGTTTTCGGGCAACTGTTACCACAAAACGGGCAATGGTTGCCCGAATCAATATTTATTACAGTATATCCACAAAAAGTGAAAACCCTAACCTAACAACCTATCTAAACCAAAATCTATGAAAAAAATTTACGATTAAGATTGTTTAAATGTGTAGATAAATTATTATGGTTGAGAAACAATACTATTATGTGTTGGAATAGGTTAAGTTCCGTACACGTTTGCTTAAGATCGTCCAGAAATTTTGTATATTGAATTAATTTTTCAATCTGCATCTATGCAGAATGCAAGTGCTATCTTTCAATATGCAAAGTGAAATTTTGAAATATACAATATTTCTCATTTTTGAACGTTGATTTTTATCTTACAAATCACAAGGTAGTATTGGACGAAAATTCAGTTTTTGTTTCAATGCGGGGAGAGATATCGATTCAGGCAACCTCCCATTTATTTCGGACAACCATTGCCCGTTGCTAAAATTCATTCGGTTTAGAATCAGTTTAGAAAAATTATAATTTAAGTTTATAGCTATAATTAAAATGAAAATTGTACACGAGAACAGCCAATGGGGTAAAATCTATAAATCTATTGATTAAAATTATTGAGTAATTAATTGTAACCTCGTTAATAATTGTTGCAGCCGGCGACCGTAGAGTAAAATTTATCCAAATTTTCGTTGCCAGCTGAACGTGGTAGTTTTTTCATCGTTGTCTCGAACAAGCTAAAATAAAATTGTGAATGTTAACAAGTTTACATTAAATCATCCCAGATTTTAGATAATGAATCCATTTTACATTATTTCATTTTATCATTGTAATACAAAAAGCATAAATAATTTTATTTACCACAATACTGCCCAGTGAATATTCATTTAAATAATCACAATGACCTGTAATATAGTTAGACCATTTTGGCGTAAGTATAAATTTCATTTGGGCCAATTTCCCAAAACGCATGAATCCAAGATGAGCTGATGTTTGTGAGAAGAGAAATGCCATTTGTTCATTGTAGATTATTTTCATCATGTCTGGATGAGGGGAATTGGGTAAGTTGATTAACAATTGAAGATTCTTAAGATCTGCAACAAAGCAACAATCAAAGTTATATTTATTAATAAAAAAATAGCATTTTAAATGTTTTATTCAAATTATAAACTCAAATTAAGTTAAGCATCTAATTAAATTAAATTATTTAAAAAAATTAAATAACTACTTGAATTTGTCAAAGAAAACGTTGAATGATGAAGCAATTCGTAGAATCTCAAATTGAGGGTTTGAAAAGTTTCTTCAATTTTGAGGCTCAAATGCCGGGTAAGAAACCTAACCAAATCAAAAAACAAAATTTAACGGTCCGAGTTGTCACATTGGAAATATTCAATTTGGTCAAATTCGGAAACGTGGATTTCATCAAGTCCACAGTAAATCTCGTTTCTTCATCAGGCTGGAAGTCGTAATTATAATTTTTCATCAGGATAACTGAAAGCTCTGTGACATTTGGCAAATTCAAACAAGTGTTGACTTCACTAAGGAATTTCCAACAATTTAAAGATCCAGCAATATCACCCCTGAATGCAGAAATTAAAATATATTAAAATATGTACTTAATTACTGGGCTAATTATCAATTTCAATATAACTAATTATAATCGAATGATTTAATGATAAATGATTTAATTTATGAAATAATAACCTAAGTTCAAATTGAAGTTGGTTTGAATTTTTTCTTGCAAGTTTGTCGATATTTTCCCAAATATCATTTTGTGGTAATGGTGGAATGTTGGCGTTTATTTCCCTTTTGTAAGCGATTAGAAACATATTTGTTTCCGTTGGTTTGACGCGAAGGAACGACTTGAGGATTTTTGGTCTTATTTTCAATTTCTCTGTATCGAAATAATTTAATTTTACAAAAGTTTATATATAGATTTATAAGTTTAAATGTAATTAATATGCAAATGCAGCATTATTTAACATGTAAGCTTAAATCATTAATCAATTATAATCACAGTATTTTGTAATTACTTCTGCCAGTGAAATTTCAAATTCGTATCTAAACAAGCAATCAATAAAGGAAAAATGTCAACGGCATTGTCCAACATAATCCACAAATTTTTTTGAACCATTAGAATTTCAGATGCAGAATTTGCCACCTTGAATTCAGATTATAAACACATTATCAACGAATTCATAAATGTTAAAATTAACTAATAATGTTGACGTCGGATCCCTACTATAGGTATTAATACAATGCAATTGTACGTGTGCTAAATATTTACAAAATCCTGATTAATGATTAATCCTGACTTTTAAGCCATACTGTCCACGTCCACATACTCATAATACAATGGTCACATTCATACAATTCACGTGCAGGTGAATGTGCAAGAATATTTGGATGCATGTGGTATATGAAAGTTGACCAAAACGTTTTGGTTTAAAGAAGTCATATTTATAGCCTTTCTCTTAAATAAGATTTCCTAGAAAAATATTATTTTGTCCGTTGGCCGTGGACAGATTAACAAAAGGTATGTAGGCAATATAGTTCAATATACTCTACTTAATAAAATATACTTACTAAAATAAATCGATTGTAATGCGAAGATTTTAAAATTCTAACTGAAAGTATCAATAATTGTAAAAGTATATAAATTAGCTATTATTTATGGTTAAATACATAAAATACCTATGAATATATATGAATTTATGAAGAAGTTTAACTTTTATTAACTATTTTTTTCATTTGATAGTGAAAACACTAATTAAAAACCCGTTTATTCTAAGATGGTGATTGATAAAGCTGATAGAAATAAGTTTAGTTTAGATAAAAAAAATAATATTTAGATAACACTATAATTCATAATTTATTTAATTGTAAAAATTGTAAACAAACTATAAGGAACCGATTAATTAAAGTAACATCTTTATTGTATAAAATATAAGCTAAATAATTTATTATGAATGGCTTATATTGGATAGTTAGCCATACTAAACATTGATTGAACTTGTTCAGTTGTTTGTTTCTTTTTCTTTCCGTAGTTGTAGACTCCATCGTGGGTTCCTCGTTTGTGATGAGAAAGCCAATTGGGATGTTTGAAGCCTTTGCCGCAAATGTCACAAATGTAAGGTCGATCTTCGGAATGAACCGTTTCATGGCGATCTTTTTGATATTTCGTAAAAAACTTCATTCCGCAGAAGGCACAACCATGGGTTTTGATCTTGTTATGGACCGATTTGATGTGATGGGTGACGTTTTTCGGTTCTGCGAATATTTTCCCGCAGATTTCACACGGGAACTTTCGCTCTTCGCTGTGATGGATAAAAACATGACGACGGAATTTGTAAGGGACATTGAATTTCTTTGGACATTGTTTACACTCGTAGGTTTTCTTTTCTTTCCCATGAAATTCTTCCATGTGAGCTCTGATCTCGTAAATTTTTCCGTATTCTTAATTATTAAATAAAATAATTAAATTGATATTATATTAAGATATTGCAAATTATCAAATTACGTACTTTAAACTCGTAATTTTTACTTTAAATTTAAATATCAAATTAATTTTCTTACTAAAGGTCATTCCGCAAATTTTGCATTTCGATTCTTTCAAAGCATGAATTCTTTTCTGGTGTTCTAACATGTATTGTTCATTTTTGAATTTCATCCCACAGGTTTCACAAATTGATTCACTAATCTTATGAACAACTTTAATGTGCTGCCTGTAAAAATAAGCAATTAATCAAATATTTAAACTTAGAAATTGAATGTATAGTTTATTATATTGAAGTCGAATTAAATTAAAAATTAATTTGAATTTCTTTCTTACGAAACAGAAGCAAAAAATTTCCCACATTGTGGACAACACTGTTTTCCTTTTTTCTTATTGTGAACTCGATAAACGTGGCGAGTCAATTTACTTGCCGAAATTAAAATCTTTGTACATAAATTGCATGGAAATGATCCAAGAACTTCTGGAGCATTTCCCTTTTTCTTATGACTTCGCTTAACTAATTTGAACGCTTCGCTTGGTTCTCTCTTTTTCGGTTCATAAGATGAATTTTCAACAATTGAATATTCTTTAATTGTATATTCTTCAATTCTTTTTAATGGAATGTAACATGGTCTGTTCAATGATTCATAGAGAAGGAAATTTAATTGTTCTGAGAAGTAGCCTTTACTTCTTTTCCGTGTTATCTTTTTTGTTGTCTTTCTATTTAAAAAATAATAAAATATAGTTGGATAGGTTTAAAAGAAATTGAGAAATTGATTACATCCCAACTTATGATAATAATTTGTATTATTACAAAGTTACAAATACTTTGATTTTGGTTTAAGTCTCGATTTGGGTGTAGATGATTCCTCGAGGTCAGTTTCCGATTCATTTGAATTATGTGAATGAGGTGAATTTATCGGTGTGTAATCGGAAGTCTCTGGGCCTTCTTCATAATTATTAGGCAATTGAGGTTCTACTTTAATAATGACTTCATTCGAGGCTTGGTATTCGACTTCATTTGTATTTAATTCCTCGCGAGGTGACGAAACGATATTTAAATCTGAAAATATAATGGTATAAAATTTTATATCATGTCCTACTTATACGAACTGGTTATTGTAACTTGTAACACATTTAAAATTAAATAAGTAACGTTCACTTTCACTACCTTTTAATAGTTTTGAATTCAAATCTCGGCATTTGATTTCATGTGAAGTAATGCCAAAGTCGGAAAAAAATGATTTCTGACTTTTGGATAAATTGGAAATTATTTTTACTTTGTATTCTTCTAATTCAGTTTGAATGCGTCTAAAATCCTTAATTATACAGCACAAACTATCAAATAACGAATAACAAGTTTGGCAAAAACATGTTGAGTTTAAATCTTGTGATACTGTTTTTAATGAAAATAGGAAATTGAGAGAATCGTAAATATCAATGAAGGAATTCCAGCTGTCATTTCCTCCCAATTCTCCACAAAATACACATTTGATCTCCATTACAATTTACAAATAAGTAAATATTGGATTAGGGGTGAAAAAATAATTATTAATCTTATAAAAACAACAGAAATGAAACATCTTTAGGAAATCTCTATTTGTAAATGTTAAAAAGTGATCGAAAGTGAAAGCGAATATAAATGAAGAAATTCAATAAGAAATTGAATTTATTTTGCCGCTGCTGATACTAAAACAGAGCCTTTCTTTATGTCAAAGCCCAAAGGAAATGAAACTCTCATTTAACTCCAAACGCTTCTTTAAACGATCTCTTTTGGAGTGTTTATTTTATAAAGCAAACAAAGTTAAACAAAAACTACCTGTATAATGAGGATATAGGTAAAAACATAACATGTATTCTCATAAGGTATTTGTTAGTATTGTCGCCTGTAGAGTATACAGGTAATCATCTATTAATCAAATTAATTATTACACTAAACCATTAATTAATAATTAATTAGGTATATGAAGGTTCAATATCGTAGGAATATGACTCATTAATTTTTAGAAATAACGATTTTTTATTTATTCATAATAATCTAATCAATTTAGATTTTTCCAGATTTAAATCGATTCTTTGAATTGTTGAATATAGAAATATTCTATTATTAAAATCAATTACAATTCCAAAGTCATCTAAAATTTTATTAAACTGTGTACATTTTATATCTACCATTTTATATCATTTTATATCTACAACAATTACAATATGCGTATCTTGATAAACATATCAATGGAGATATTTCACTTGATATCTTGTTTATTATGATGCAAAAATTAAGAATCGCAGATGTCTCAATGTAAATGTTTCACCTGATGCATTATTACTTTATTACTATTAGCACAAAATCAATTTAAATTTCATATTTTAATTGGGCAATTGCTTAATAAATAATAATTCACCAAATAAAGACTTTTGATGCGTAGTTGCTAAAATGTTTGGTATTAAATTAATTTTTATCAAAAATGAATTTATCGGGTCTGGTGTGCAAGACTGGGGACGTTAAAATATTCTTTAACCCAACAGAGGAAATTGTCATAAGTGCAACAATATCAGTTTTATTTGTTGTGGCCTCAATTTCAATCATAACAAATTTAATCGTCGTTTTCGTATTTGTCAACTCAAAATATGGAAAACTGACCATTGTGAAACTCCTCTATGCAAACATTGCATTCTCAGATTTCATTTTCCTCTTGAGCGCAATAATCAAATTAACTTTTCTTTCTAATTACTGCCAAGAAGCATCTCGTATTGCGACTTCCTATACTTTACACATTTGTGGCTATGCCTCTTGCTACACGATGTGTTGTATCGCAATTAAAAGAAACGAAGCTTTCGTTTTTCACTCATATTTCAAACCTTTCCAGAAACGAAGATCATACTTTTTAATAATGGGAATTTGGCTCATTTCTGGTGCCGTCACATATGCCAATATTCGATATTCACACTCGTCCTATTTAATCTTCAATTCAACCACGGCTGGATATTTAGACCAATTCGGAATTGTCTGTTTGCAAATTCAGAGCAGAGTTTATTCTCACCTAGTTCCTTATTTTCATTTGTGCACTTTATTCGCCATTCCTTTTACTATTGGGATTTTCTTTTCTGGAATGTCAATTCTCAATTTGAGCAAAATGAAAATTGTTGGCGAAATAACCAATGAGGATTATTTGAAAAGGAGGAAAAAGAAGAGAAGAGCAATTTTACTCATTTTTGTTGTTCATGTGATTTTTGTGATCTGTTGGCTTCCGGTCACTTTGTTCTACACGATTGAAATAAGCCAGAAATATCAAAATATCCCTAAATGTCATTGTGATTACGATTATTCACTTTACGGTATTTTTCAAATAATTCTCGTCACTCAAATGGCTGTTAATCCTTTGTTATTTTGGTGTTTAAACGATGATTTCAAGCATGGGTTAAAATCATTGACAAAATCTTTTTTTGGCATATGATAATACCAATTGTAAAGTGATGAAACTTTTTTTTAAAAGATTACTCGATTTTGTCAAAAGTATTGTTTATTCATTTAATAAACTTTTATGGATAATTAATGTGAAAATGTTTGTTTTAAATATATATAATTTTTTCGTATATACTATATAGATTATAAATAATCCTTTCTAATATAAAATAAGCCAAAAAACTATTACTTTGTAAAACCTGCCATTACCTAAATTAAATCATACAATTATTATCAATAAATTATGCAAATAATACGAATTTTAATTTAATGATTCATTTTATTTTAGAATTTTAGAATTTTCATATTTTTATTTTATATCTAAAATATATCTAATATATTTATATCTAAAATATAAGCTAATTAGCCAATTTAGGGTCATTAAAATTTACAAACAGGAAATGGTAAAATTAAAATTTGGAGCATATTTCTGTACATTACTAAAAACATACATAAACAAGAAATGGGCAAAGTTTAATCGTAATTTGGCCAATTTCGAATCCGAATCAAATTAAAAGCCCCAATTAATTCCTTGATTCCCATAATAGTAAGGATAATTATATTGGTTGGGATAGGATAAAAAGACGTATCCATTAAGGTTATTTTGATATCCTCCTGGATATCCAATAAAATTATTTGGGCTTATTTTTGCAAAAACATTCCTTGTGGGCACTTTGGCTGGAATTACAACTTGGGGAGTTTGAATTTTTTCTACCATGGTTGGAAATTGTTTACTTTGAGCTGCAATTACATTTGTCTTTATGAGATTCGAATGGGCCACAATTTTCGGTTTGAATGCCGGGATTGCTCCTTCGGATTCTGTAGGTGACTGCCACATAACACCTTCAGTATTTAACTTGAAAATTATGTTTCGCTGAAGTGCCAAAAGTTCCGGGCTTGATGCAATTAGAGGTTTAGCGGGAGTTAAAGGAGCCGAGGGGACTTCGTTTGGATTTTGAGTTTGTTTTGCAGGGATCACAATAGCTTCGTCATCTTGTGGTTCATCAGGTGGTGAAGTTTCGGGTTGGAATACAATCGGCGCTGTATCAGCATCACTTAAAGGTGTTTGTTTTGCTGGAATAACAATTGCATCGTCTTCTTTTCCTTCTTGTGATTCAACATTGTCCCCAAATACAGCCGAAGTGACCAAAACCAAAATAATAAAAATCTAAAATATTCATAAATTATTGTTAATGAATTATTTTGATAATTTAATATAAGTAGTTTTTGTATTTATTCCGTTTACTTTAATCATGCTTGGATTAATATGAAGATCCTTGTAGTATTCTGATAAGAAAGATTTTGTGGAGTTTGTGGACGATATAATGGATTTAGCCACTGAATGATTTCTTTATATATGCCAATTAAGAGTATAAAAATATTTTAATACTGATATAGTATATATGAAATACAGTATAAAAATATTTTAATACTGATATAGTATATATGAAATACAGTATACAGATCTGTATATTGATATACGAATAATATGTATATTAGTACATTATCATTCCAAATATGTGCACGATAGTTAATCGAAGAGATTACTTTTGTCGTTATTCGAGTTTTTATATCTCTACCAATCTTTCTTTTCATCTTTTGGCGAGAAGGAATGCAAAAACTTGTCAGATTCCTCCATTGTTTTTAAATAATTAATTCAATTAATGCAATTAAATAAAATTTTTCTATCTTCTATTCTTATAATTTTTACTTTATGTCTTCCTCGTCACATTGTGTGTAAAATAAATTGTAACATACCATTGGTTGGTAAGTAACATGTTCTAAAATAACTACCGTGTGGATTTCCTGAAATGAGTGAATATGAGGATACGAAATTGTACTTAATAAAGGAAGGATGCAATTCACTACTGGTAAGCTCAATAAAAAAATGATATATGCGGTTGGGTATGACAATGACATTGACTAAACTTGATCTACTAATCTAATTTACATAGAAGCAAAGAAGCGTTTAAGGTATTATAATAGGACCGGTGGAGATGTGACATGGAATTAGTGAAGGAGACTTCTTGGAAGACGAATTTTTATATTGATTGGTAAAACAAAATGTTCTCGGAAAAAGAAACTTGTCTCCTCGAGTCTCATCATTTAGATATGTAATATACCAATATAGCAAATAACATGTAGTATGATACAAAGAATAAGAACCACTTTATGAACAACTTCCACTGATTGAATTTTATGGGCGATAGACTTATAGTATATAAATAATATGTAAGATTTTACGTATGAATTGTATAAAAATTTAGTCGAATTAATTATTCTTTATTACACTCATCATTTCGTCTCTATTTATTCAATGGAATTTTTAAAATAAATAAAACTAGGTAATATTATATTTTATTTCAGCCGGGAAAGGACGTGAGTTTGAACGAACCGCTAAAATATTATTGAAAATGCACATGTTGGGTCCATGAAACTCTTGTGCAAGTTACCATGTAAGCCCCATCATGAGCATTTTCAATAATATTTTAGCGGTTCGTTCAAACTCACGCCCTTTCCGGGGTGGAATAGAATATAGTAAAAATTTTATTGACGCTTTAAATTAGAATTTGGTTTTGACAAGTTGGAAAACTGTTCCTTTGCGTTCTTTCATTTCCTTTGAAATTAATACAGAATATAATTGCCCGACAGTAACACGTTTTTCAGAAAGGAATTTACAAATGTCGTCAATTTCTGCTTTATGATTTTCATACGAAAGAACGGTAAAAATCATTTGGCTTCTTTTAGCTTCAGACGCTGCAATTAGCTGAATCAAAAACTTGAATTGTCGATCTCCTAGAAAAACTCCCGCGCCCCAATTCCCAGTCACAATTGGACTATTTTCACCAGAATTTGCAGTGAAGGCAATGAAGCATTTTGATAATTCTCTGTTCACATTTTTAACTTCGTATTGGGTCTGCTTTGTCTCCCTATTTAAAATTTGCTTAAATGTTATAATTCTTAAAAAACGTATTTAATTTACTCATCCTCGTTAGTAATTATTTTTTATATTTAATTTACTCTGTGAATTTTAAAGCGTCCATTACAGCGACTTCGTTATTTAATCTTTTATAATTATCCAATTTGGTTGGACCGCCTGAAAAAGGCCCTGCGTATTTAAAAGTATAGGAATATCCAGTGTACAAATTGAATTTTTTATGTCCCTTGATAATTAAAACTTCATTGTCATCAAGTGATTCGGAGAAGAGTCTTGATACCACGAGTTCAGGATGAGTTACATACATAACTTCTTCCATTGTTGCTCCGTTGGCTAAAACTCCTCCACCTCAATATTACAATCAAAAATTTAATTGCATTCTTTAATTTCAATTTATTTTAATAAAGTCATTTCTTGAATATTTACTATACTATATATAGGAATTTGGTATTACCTGTGTATTTATTAGCAAAATCAACCCAAAGACCATTTTCATAATCTTCAATTTTTGTATTGACGTCGGCTCGGACTTTGATTAGTGGAGCTCGAGAATCTTTCCAATTTGGAGCAGTTTTTAAAACTCGACGTTCATACGAAATTGACCTTTGACTTTTCTCATTAATTGTATTGCTCATAACTGAAAAGTAATTTAAGAAACATTTGAGTTTTTCTGCTTTCATTTCAACACTGCTTGGATTTCCTCGTTTCCCAAATATACTTTAAGAAAAACAATATTAAAAATTAAAATCAATAATTCAATTTATTCTGTGCATTTTAGTTAAATTAAATTGAATTATGTAATTAAATATTTTAAATAGCATGTTAAATACTCTAAAAAGTTGATGTCTGGAAAAGTTGCGAATTCTTTTTGTGGTCCATGGTATAAATCTTCTGGTTCATAAATTCGATCTCTGTATGGGAACGTTGCAAAGAAGCCATTGAGTAAAATCATAAATGCTTGTTTTTCGCTCATAAAAATCGTCCCGTTTTGTTGTTTCCTCATATAAGGAGTAGGCGAAGTGATAATTTCCGGAGTTTGCAAAACAATTTTAATAAGTTTGGGAAGAAGTGGAATGTAAGTTCGAGAAACTCCTTCATTTTCCAATACTTCAAAATTCCTCTTTCTGGCCAAAGAATTGTAATCTCGGATGGTGTTGCAAAACTCTTTGTATTCTTTTCGATAATCTGTATAGTATATCCCAAGTATTAAACTTTTTAATGTTTAATTAATAAAAACGGAACATGAATTTATATGTAGTTCTATGTATCTTACTTACATATTTATAATGATTAACCATATATCTCATTTAATAAATGAATATCTGTATGTATAATACCAGATTCATTTTCAACAAAAGTCAAAAGTTTCTTTAAATCTCCGCTTATTTCCCCCCATTTGTTAAATAGCTGATAGCAAGCGTCGTTCGGGCTTTTAAAAATTTTATAATAATTTTTATTAATTTGGAAATTATACATAGGACATAGTGTAATAGTGTTTAATGACAATGAATTTACTTACCCAACTTTGTTGTTCGTTTGCCCTTTAAATAAAATAATTAAAGTAATATTTATTATTTGAAACATACTATGTAATTACTCATGAAATAAAAGTTAATTTTTGAATTACCACAAGTGAGCACGACAAGTAATGCGAAAAGGAATGCCCTTTTAAACATTGTCAATTAAGATATTACTAAATTACTTAATATGAACTATATGAATTTAAAGTTTGGCTTGATCTTTGAAGTGTCAGATCAAGGAGCTGATCAATTTATACTTTTGAAAATTATACAAAAACGGTTTAAACATTTTATTATTTACTTTTCAAATGACGTTGAGATAGATTTAATCATGATGATTCTCATGATGCTCAAACCATTAACAAATTATTTTACGTGATAATTGATATTAAATTATCTAATATTCATTATTATTTATGCATTTTAAATATTTAAATAATTTACATAATTTATCATTTTTACATTCTGAATCGAATGTTTTATTCAAATTATATGGGTTTAATTTTTTTTCATTTGTTGCTCTTCTCATCTAATGAAAATGAAATCAGTCATAATGGTTATTATTTGTTCAGCTGAATATGAATTTGCCAAAGTCAATTATGAAACCCAATAATGAATCATAATTAAGCAAATTTTAGATACAGTCACTTCACATTATGCAATATTTTATCCAGCTTAAAATAAATAAGGACTTACATAATATTATGTATGTATGTATATTATAATACAGTATTTTACCTAATTATTACATTATAGAAGCATATGTAATTTTTGTGACGTTTGAGTTATTTCTTTCACTTTCTTTTTTTACCACGCGTCTTTTTATATGTCAATCTCAATACTTTCGTTGACTTTTTTTGGAATACATTAATATTCAAACAATACAGATGACAATTCAAGATATGTACAAATTATATTAAAAATCATTTTTCAATGATATTTTTTTATAAAATTAATATCCCACTTTGTATATATAAATAATAAATAATAAATTTCAATTGAATTCCCATTTAAATTTTTTTATTGACTTGTTAAAAAAATTATGCTGCTCTTATTTACAAAATTAGGCGTTATTATTTCTATTATTACAAAGTTTCAATATTTTAAACGGAAAAACGTTGTTTATGATAGTTTTCATTCCTTTGTGAAAATCGTCGTTTAAATACCAATACAAGATGGGGTTTATTCCAAAATCAATCATGAGAAAAATAACGCTAATTCCATAAAATGAATAATTGTAATCGCATTGGATCCTTGAATAATATTGATATTGTTCAATGGCATAAAATAAAGTACTCGGGAGCCAACAAACCACAAACATTACTTGGACAAAGATGATTAAAATGATTGCCTTCATCTTTCTCTTCTCATTTTTCAAATCCACGTTTGACCTTTCCCCCACCGGTTTTAAATTTTTGAGACACCAAATGGCTCTCATAGAAGAAAACAATCCAATTGTAAAAGGAATCGTCACGAGTGTTATAACACAAAATAAAGGATATTTGTGTGAAGATTTGACCCGATTTTTAATTCCGATGCACATTAAAAGAAAAGTGTTATATCTTTCCATATCTGGGGTCAGCGGGAAAGTTGAATTCCCTTCAATCAGCGATGGTTCTTCTTCATTTGTATAATCAATAAAAATCAAGGTAATTGTCACGGAAAATATTAAAACTGCCCCAATTAATATAATCCCTTTCCAAAGTACGAATTGATTGTTGAAGGGACGAGCAATTGCTTGATAGCGTTTTAAAGCAATAATGCTCATAATGTAGCAAGAAATATAGCCAGAAATGTGAAGTGTGTAATTCATTGTCATACGACAATAATATGAACAAAATCTATTGAAATAAGTCACCTTGAAAATCCCACAAAGGAGCAAAAATAAATCAGAGAAGGAAATGCTGGCATAGAGGAATTTGGCTAAAGTTAATTTTCCGTATTTCGAACTGATGAAAATTCGTATCACAAAAATGTTTGTAATTATGGAAAAAATTGTAACTGTGTAAATTACAAACGTGGTTGTTTGCATTATATTAAATTCTGTATTTGTGAAACCATTAGGATGACTTGTGCTATAATTTACTTTGGTTAAATCGTTCACTAAAGACATAATAAAGATTTAAATTTAAATTTATTTTATAGGATTCGATTATTTAAATTGGTTTGAGATTCATTTTACATGTATAACCAAATGGCTGACATTAAATACATGGCTAGAATGGAAGAGGATAGTGTGATTAAAAAATTTAAAACGAATGGATTAAAACGAATGTTGTTTCAAATACGAGTTTAAGGATATATAATTTGTTAAGAAATAATTGTCTTGTATGCATACTTTCCTTCACACTATCACCCAATGTAAATTTTTATAACTAAATAATAATTGATAAATTTGAAAAATGAATGACTATATATGGTAATCTAATTTGATCAACATATGTAGGTTTGCCGAATTCCCGGGAACGTTCCTATCTATTCCCATATACCAGCGTTCCCGGGAATTTGGAATGTTCCCTGGAAAGCTCCTGGGAACGATCCCAAGGAATGGCAACCCTAAACATATGTAATTTTATAATTTGACATTATGACCAAATGTTTTGACTCTAAATAATTAAAAATATCTGGATTAGTGATATAATAATCCCAAACCATTAATATTTTTAAATTATAATTATGTGATGATATAATATGTATACAGGGCATTCACGTTAAGTGTGTATGAAGAAAGTTATTTTTACAAAGAAAACAAAGATATTAATTGATTTGACTTTAATGGGAACTGAATGGTTAACTTAAATTTAATTAGTTTTTATTTTTCGGGATTTATTTTTCCTCCCGAAGCAAAAATCGTTCAACTTCTTTCAATGGAAGATAAAGGAAACTATGTATGTAGGAAGACCATCAAAGTCAAAGAGGGTCTTTGCAGTTCTATAATTAATATTTTATGAATATTATTTGCACTATTTAATATTTTATACATTTTAAAATTTACATTCTAAAATTTAACAAGTAATTTAACATAATTACATACAATTGAATTGGGAATAAAATGCTTGTTTAAATCCATTTTGTCATTATTATTTAATTATTTGGCATTTGGCTAAGTTTTATAAGGCAAAAGTACTATTTGGCAAAAGTACTTATTCATTTGGCAGTTAAATATTTACCCTATTAAAATTATCACCAATTGAAGTATGATGCGTTACTAATGGTACACCCTGAACGTTTGAGAACTTTAACAATTCATATGAACGTGATTAAAATCTTTTCGTAATTATGTAAATTAAAATTAACTTATGTAATGTATGTAATTATGTAAATCTTTATTGTATCCATTTAATTTATTGATTTATTTTGCCTCGAATTTATCACAGGCCTTCGAAATTTCAAAAATTAAATCAATAAATTTTATCCTTGAGTCACTTTCAAAATGCCAACATTTTTCCATAATCTTGTAACTATACAATTAAAAGAATTCGATTATTTATTTAAAAATACGTTTAATAATTTAAATAATGTTTTAAAAATAGATACTTTAAATCAACTACATTTCACTAGTTGCATATTTTGGAGACAAAGGTCTTAGTCCACATTCCAATTCTTGAATAAATGTTAATGTGTATGAATATCCATGATATGGATTTTCCCCTAAAGAAAAGATTTCCCAAAGGGTTATACCATAAGACCAAACATCTGACATTGATGTAAACTTGAGAAATTTTAATGTTTCGGGAGCCATCCATCGCCAAGGTAAAGGTTCTTGGGTTTTCTTAATATATTCACTGTACTCATATAAACGGCGTGACAATCCAAAATCCGAAATTTTTGCTGTTCCTTTTGAGTCAATGAGAATATTCCTAGCAGCTAAATCCGCGTGAATTACCTGGAAATTTTATTTGCCATTTGCATTAATACATGAATTCATTAATATATGATTATCATTAGATATAGTTAAAAAAAACTTTTTTGGTTCCAAGATATTCCATTCCTTGAGCTATTTCAAGTGCCCAAATTAATAATTTTTGAACCAGCTGCTTATTTCTCTCTAAGTTTTGCGATTTTTTGCTAAAAATGTTATTTAAATAATTATTGTTTTATGTCGCTAATAAATAGTGTTAATCTTTAGTACTTAATCTTTAATATATAAATGCATAATTACTTTAAAATATTAACATTTTCATAATGGTTTAATTGTGGTTCAATTTTATGATCATTTGCAAATAAACGCAGATTGGACAAGAGACTTCCAGAATCACAATATTCAGTCGCTATATAAACGATCCCTACAAAACAGTATTTCACTAAATAATAATAAATGAAAGATATTCATTAGCCGCATAGCTAAAATTAAAATACCATATTTTATATTTTTGGTTGATGCCCCAATTAGTTTTAATATATTTGGATGACTTCCAATAAAAACCATGATTTTTAGTTCAGCTAAAAATTCACGAGTTGCTTCAATTTTGGATTCATTTCTTATTGTTTTAAAGGCAAATTCTCCTTCTAATCCATCAATTGTTCCATGATAAATAATACCATATTGACCTTTACCTATAATTCTTTCACTGTCTATAAAAATATTCAATTAATTTAACTTTAATGAATAAAATATAAGTTTTTAATTTAATACTGATTTTTAGTTTATCTTCTTGGATTTCAATATTTTTATCGTAGGGGAGCGAAATTGCATAATTTTTGTTTCCAACATCTTCAGAGTCATCAATTAAATTACTTGTTGAAGATGTATTCGTACCATTAAAAAAATCAGAAATTTCCTCTTTAGTTAACCTTGGCATAATTTTCTATTTAAAATAATTAAGTAATTGGGTTTGTTGTGAATCTTGTTACTAAAAAATGCTATATGGTTTTTAATATCTTATAAAAATAATACTAAAATCATCTACATAATACTACATAACTCTAAGTAATTACATACTTAGATTTATGTAAAAATTATATTTACATTTTTTACATAATATAGTCCCAAATTATAATTATATTATCTACAATATAAAATAATTTGTATACATAAATATTTATAAACCAAAACTTTTACTTTTGTTTTCTTGTTATTCTTAAATAGAAAAAATCCAATCAAGCCAACTGATAATACAAGTACAATTGAACCGATTATTATTCCAATTACCATTCCTGATGCAAAAGCATAAATCAATAGTTGATTAAATTTAACCTCGTAATACAAGTTAACTGATAGTACTATAAATATAGGAATAAAACCCTCCCAGATATTTATAATTTATTATTATTACAAATACCTTCAATATTTTTCTCTTCGACTTTAGTTGAAACTTTTGTTGTTTCGATTGAAGGTGGTAGTGTTGAAATTTCTATCAGAATATTAATATTATAATCTACTTATAGGCTGGCGGATTTGACTGGTTTTTTAGGAAAGGATATAACTGGATAATATAATCCTATTTTAAAGCACTGGAAGCCGGTAAAAAACTAGTTTTATCCAGTTTTAACCAACATAAAAAACCAGTTAAAACCAGCCTAGATTGTAATTATAATCCGAATTAAAATATTATTTATTTCCTTTTAGGCATCACATATTTTGTATTTATATCAGTTGAGTTTGAGTAGATATTTGAGTATTTCAATATTATTAAAAACCTTCAACTTCATTAATCTTTTCAATGTATTCAACAGACCCATTTTTATGAACAATTCGTTTCCACCAACCATAATGACTTTCAGCTCCAAATTTACCATCCGGGTCATTGGGATCTGTATTTAAAGGGTTGGTTCTCCCCGGTTCGTCAAATGCAGTGAGAATAGAAATATGTTTTTTGTTTGCAATTGCCCAATTTGACAACCCTTCAAAATATTCCTTCATATTTTGCACACTACTTGTTAAATTTGTTCGACTCTTCCCATAGCTTGCCCATCTTGTTTCCAAAATCACATTTAATCCTGGTTTTCTTTTTGTTAGTTTTAGTTCAAAAAATTCAATTTTTTGTATTACATTTCCTATTGAATCTTGAACTCCTATTTTTTCATAAGGTTCACTAATACAAGTGAAGTGATCTAAGTACATGGTTAAATCGATATAAATTTGCCCAATTTTATTTGTTTCATCATATAAAACCCAACAATTTCTTATTCTAACTCCAACATTTATACCCATTCTTATGGCTTTAAATCTGTATTCTCTGACTGTATTAAAAAATTCATGCGCTAAGTTTTCATCGGATACTTCAACATGGGAAAATATGATTGCTCTAACTGTGTTTGAAAAGATCTTATTTGCGTGTTCAACGGCATTAAAACCATTATTAATTTCTTGATCTTGACCACTTTTTATATTAAGATTTATTCCTTGATCAATTGTTAACATTTGTCTATTAAATTTTTTATTAATTCTTGCTGCTTGAATTGCTATTTTTCCAGTTGCTTCTCCCCCATCTACTTGATAATCTAAATATTCAAATCAATTATTGAATTTTCCAGCTATAGTAAATTAAGTAATAATTTCTAAGTATCGTCGCAATTCAATTTCCAATTTTCAATTAATTTATTTATTTAAATTTGGAAAATTACATATTTATAAGAATTTATTAACAATATAAAGAATAAAATGTCTCCTAATTATAACATACCGGTTTGGCTCGAAAGATGACCCATGCTCAAAAGATAGTCCATCTCAAAAGATAGCCCATGGTAGGGATACGATATTTTAAAGATAGCCCAGGCTATCTTTCGAGCCAAACCGGTAATTAGATTATTAATATATCAATACTTGATAATCCTGCTTCAAATGTTGATACAACATTGAATTTTTTCATTATTACATTTAACATTTGAGTTAATTCATCATCAGAATAGTTTTTGCGCGAAGGAAGAATAAAATTTTTATCATAATTTTTTACATATGGTGAAAAGACGATTTTCACGTAGTTTTTAAACTTATCATCATCAGAAAATTCTTTTCCCAAACAATATTTTTTATGTACTGTTATCTAAAAAATGTTAAAAATCTATACGTTAAATTATGAAATTCGTCCAAGGTACAAATTTGCAAATTATAATTATATAGGAAAGGTAATTAAAATATTGGAATAATTCAAGAATTATTATAACATTATAATAGCCTCCTTGAATCTTGCCAAATATTTTAATTGTAACATATTAATAATTTGTTTAAATGTTACGTGTAAGTATAAAAGTATTATTTTCCAAAATGACGAAACTCTTGCCATTTTTTCAATAATTTGAATTTAAATGCAACAATTGTTTCAGAAATCCGTGTAACTGTTTATAATTTGCAGTTTGTAACTAAACAGCATATGTATCATTTCATTTAATCAAAAGTGAACAATTAAATTAAATATAAATTATCGGTTTGTTGCAGATAAAAATATATTTAAAAATTAATTTAAATGACAAAACCTCAACCCTTTTATAATAAAATAAAAATAAAACAATTTAATTTTACATATTATAATATAATTCATACTATTATAAATGTTAACTTAAATATCCTTATCATTCTTTATTATATTATCCTTCTTCCTTAATCAAATAAATCAAATTAAGGAAGAAACATTAAACCACAATATTAAAATGTATGTGAAGTTAGAACATCAGCACATTCTTAGGTATAGGGAAATACGTGTATTTCAGAGGTCACGTTTGCATCAATTCGCACTCCTGAAATTTGGAGGGTCGAAAGGTCATGTCAAGACCTCTTCACTGACCAAATATTTCATGGGGCGTTATTCGGCAACCTACTGAAAAAATTAA
>JAQGBZ010000542.1:0-34114 GCA_034687125.1 Neelides folsomi
GCTCTTACTTCACACGTTTTGGAGGTTATTGTATTTGCTGTACTACCCAAAGTGCTCTGCTCTTACTTCTGGCTCATGAATTGTGCTGGTAAACTGGATTACTCGTCGTCTAGAAATCCGGATCCTGAGTATATATAAATAAAGAAAATTTTCGATTTTAATTAATCTTTGTTTAAAATACAATAAAATATTTTTATTTTTTAAATAATGATTATTTTTGAAAGTTTTTTTTAAATAATCCATTTCCAATTTGTCCAATTTATTTGGAAAGTTGATAAATATGACTAAATATTATTTTTTTTCGGTATTTTAGTAATTATTTTATCGGTAACAAATTATAACTCCTTCTTTACAATTTCTAAATATATCAGTACATGGTTTATAAAATTTAATATATAATAATTTATTTATGTTAAAATAATCAAAGTAAAATAAAAGGCATATGTTAACATTTACATATTGTTCTCAGGTAAAAGAATTTATTTAAACAATAGGAACTGTAAGCGCTGACAGATCCAAATGCCAGGTTTATTGCCAAAGAGGAATTGACGCTGTGCTCAATTGCTGAAATGCTGATAATCCCTATAGAGGAATCTAAAAGGACTGTTCAATCGAAGCGGAATGCGACACTCAAGGAGAAGCCACGTGTCTCTATAGTGCAAATTCTAACTAATTTTAAATGACGGGCAAAGAAGCTTAAGTAGCTATAGTTTGTAAATTTTAGCTAGACATTTAATTAGAGGATAAGTTATATAGCTAAAGCATATTTCAATCCTTTAAATGATTTTATAATGTGCTGAAATTTATTGATGCCTTACAGTAAAAGCTGAAAATATTGATTTAATAAATGAACCATTTAATTAATAAATCCAATACTCGTTTAGAATCACTTATTAAATAATTTAATCATATTGCACGAGCTTATTAGTAATTAAGGGTCCAGGTCTATAAAAACATTTAGGTAGTTTCGATGTTCAGGGCAACAATTAAATTAGCCCATCATAAATTATAATTTAACATAACTCAGTTAGTGAATTAAGAATTTCAAATTATGTAGAGCGATTTAGCTTATTTAACTCCAGTTACAAAAATACGCTACCTTACCTATACGTATTGATTTTATACTAAAAGATTTGTATTAAATTGTGTCAAAAGTTTAAAAATTATAAAGCAGTAAAAGTAAGGATAGAATTTGCAAAAAATAATAATTAAGAAATGGTAGAAATTCCTTTAGTTGTATGAGGAACGTCAATACTGGACACAATAGGATTTATTAAGCTACCAGTATAATTTATAATATTTCTAATTAATATTTAGATAATTTAGAGTTTTTTCGTTCTATAAAGTTTTAGGATGGGATTTGCATTAAAAATAACTGTAATATATCTATTCTGCATAATTATTTTAATTAATAATTTTAATGTAGCTATATCCTTAGATATAAAAAATCTATCTGGTTTTGAAACTAATAATGAAAGTTCGACATATCTTAAGGATTTGAGCAATTGTGAAATATATTTGTATAAGCAATTTAATGAAGAAAAATACAATTCCCTATTTAAAAATTATATAGAATATTATGCAGGTTTTGAATCTGTTCTTTCAATACAATATTATTTTAAAGGGCGCTCATACAAACATAGAGAGTTGAGTATAAGTGACGAGAATTCGACCCAAGGGTATTTCAAAGAATTGATCATTACTTCAAGTTATTTTCGTAAATTTCCTCTCTGCACAGCTTTATTTTTAATAAGCGAAAAAAATATTAAAACAATCAAAGAATTTTCTTATTTACAGTATTGTGCAAATTATTTCAATTCAGGTTTTGCAATAAAAAAATTCAATTTTTTTGTAAATGCATTTCAAGGAGGTAATTTTTCCGAAAATGGAGAGTTCAACAATTTTTATAATATTCTTCCTTTTGATGTTAGATTAAATTTTAATAGTTTTCTTTATCCCGCGGATAATTTTATTATTTATGCACTTTCAGACAACGATCAACCTGCAAAGAATTTGATGATTTTGAACAGCTTTCAAAAATATAATAATTTCCATGACAAAGAACCGTTAGACATTTTTATAGATTTTTTAGAGAATTTAATGATTATTCCAGAAGATGGCGCATCAAATACGCTAATTTCTAAATTGGAATTTTTGTCAAAATTAAATAATTTTAAAGGTTTTGAAGGTGGAATTATAAGCACTTATCAGTATAGTTATGATCATTTATCAAAAGCAGAATATGATATGAAGTGTCGAATGAAAGACAAAGATCCATTTGATAGTATTCCAATAGAGTGCTTAATTGAAATTGTTTCTAAAGGTTTGAATGTTTCATTTAACGATGAAGGATTAAACAGCATGAACGTAATTAAACATTGTTTGTGGAAAGTAAATATAGATTTATTAATTGGAAAAAATTTAAGATTGAACAATTACGATTTCTATGAGACAATGTATTCTTCAAGATATTTACCATTTGCCTTTAAAACGGATTTCACTTTCACGAATTTCATAGATAAGTCGACGGTAATCAATTATTCTCTCTTGCTCTCTCCTTTTAGTAATCAGTGCTGGATGTTTTTTCTAATTTCCTTATTTTTTATTATGTTATTTTTAAGGGTTATTTATTTAGTTTCAGATTATTTGAGGAAAATTAAATTTCCAATTCTAATCAAATTATACTCGGCCATTTTTCAACTAATAATTGAACAAGGTAATTCTGCTATTTTTAAAATCCCGTCCATGAATTTTAAATTTATAATTTTAATAAGTATTTTAATTTTAATGACTTTTATTTTAACTTCTGCTTACAAATCTAAATTATTTTCAAATATTGCAATTGACCAAAATCCGAATTCATTTAGAACATTTGAAGATTTGGCTTATTCAACTAGAAAAATCCCAATTTATGAATTTAATTATTACAGTACTTTAGAAGTACAACTAGAAATTGTCAGACTTTCAAGTGTCGATATTAATAGCAGTTTAATATATCTTTTAGAAAACTCTCATCCGGAAATTTTACTAGCATTGGAGCATTCAAAAAAGCATATTAATATATCTGAAATATTTAAAAAAAAAATTCAACTTACCTTAGGAAAGTTTACCGTTGATTCTATTGACAAACAATTAGTGCTTGAGAATCGGATAATTAAAACAAAAATGGTCCCTGACTTTGTTCTGTTAGACCAAATTGAACTAATAATTAAATGTGAATCATTCATCGAGTTCCTTTTTCCAGGAATGTTTTATATGATTAAACAGAGGGAATTTGTACAAGATATATTTTCTTTTGAAAATGATTATTCATACTATTCTTTTATTGATTTTAGATTTAATTCCAATTTTAATGACAGATTTAACTTCTTTTTCACGTCATTGTTTGAGTCTGGTATTTGGAAAATGTGGGAAGAGGGATATACTGTTGTTAGTACATTTGGGGATTTGCTTGACCAAAACAAAACAAAATATTATGAGGCCAAAAAATGGAATCGAATTAACTTTGATAAAATTAACACATTTAAAAGCTTATTGAAATCCCCCGAAGTTTATGATCCAATAGCTTTAGTAATTCGGAAATTTATACCCATTTTTATTATTTGTTCTTCATTATTAGCCATTTCAACTTTCGTATGGCTTTTGGAATTGATTTTTCACAACTATCAGTATTTAAAATATGTTTTAAGAACAACATTAGGTCCTTTATTGAGGATAAGACTCATATATATTTGAATTGAAATGAGTATTATATAAAATATAATGCAATTCTAATACAAAAATATATTGACAGAAAGGTAAATAGAATATATTTATAAAATTAAAAAGTATCTATAGTATCAGCAGGTAATGGCTTTATGAATACTAACTGATACATAAACTTATAGAATTAATCATTTTGAGAATTTATTTTTCTAAATAAATATTTAAATAATTTACAAATTACAGTGAAATTATTTATAAATTAAAATGCATTATATTATGTATTAGTAGTATTATTGTAGTATAGTCAATTGTTTTAAGTTAATAAAATATGTATACCTAAGTAAATGCATTGGTAATAAAACATAAACTAATTCATGAGGATTAAGACTTAAATTCACATTAAGCGTTTTTGTAAATTAAGATTTAGAAAATAATTCATTAAAAGAATAAGAATTGTTAATGTTAATAAAAATATGTTAAAAAAGAAAGTCATATAGGTAAACATTAGTTATATTTGGAAAACACAATTGATGTGAAACAAAGGATCTATGGCACTGCACGAAAAACATAGTTTGTTTTGAAATTAAAATTAGATTTATATGAAAATCTCTATAAAACTATTTTTAATTTTAAAACAAACTATATGTTTTTTGTGCAGCGCCATAAGAACCTTTGTCTCACATTAATTGTGTTATCCAGATAAGTTAAAGAATTTTGAAGAAGAATTTTGAAAAGTAGTAATGAAAAGATAGTAGGTTACGTAAAGTAACGTAACCTACTGTCCAAGTAGTGGTTCTCTGTTGACCTTTTTTCTCTAAAATGATTTCAAGTAACTAATGAATTAGTATAAGATTACATAGCAATCTTATGTAAAATAAACTTACGTGTTATTTGCCTTCGTTACCCAATTTTCTCAAAATTAAAATTAGCAAAATGCACTATATTTCATAAAAGATTTCTGGAGTAATGTTTTTATATTTTATCTGCGAGGAAAAACTGTAATTTTAAAAAAAGGTCAACGGAGAACCACTACTTGGACAGTAAAAAAGTAGTAAGTAGTAATCAAAAGCAAAATAAATATTAAATTGGATTAAAAGGTAAATAAAGATCTTGTAAATAAAGGCATTCTACTAATAAAGAATAAATCGAATGAATTTATAATAATTCTCTTGAATAAACTAACAAACGGTAAACACTAATAAGTTAATCCCATCCATCATACTGTATGATTCATACAATAATGTATCGAATTGGCCTCGGAACAAAGGACTGCATCATTTAAAATGTTGTAAAATACTTCAGAGTTAGAGTGAACGTGTTAAATGAATAATAATCCATTAATCCTATTTTCTGACTGAATGATTCCAATTATTAAACATTATTTTTTGGACTAATAATAAGATTTTTAGTCTTAACTCATAAAAGTAATCTGAGAGGAAGGTTTTGCTTCAGTGATCGCACAGAACTGGTCAAGGAAAGGCAGCAATTAAATCAATTAAGAATTAAGAATGTGTTTTATTTAGTTTGGTCAGATATTTCATACAAATGGTTTTCAAATAATGACTTAATGTAAATTTAACAGCATATAAAGTAACAATGCTCTTAATTGATCATAACAAACAAGTATATAATCACCAATCTTTAACCTTATAATGTATTTGTATAATATTTATTTTGTAGATAGTCCGTCACATTTTAAACTATATTTACCAAGATGATAAAACTTGAAGGAAATATTAAACTGCCGAAGGATTAATCATATTTGGAAAAATGAAGTTGACATTATAATACCGGAACTTTTATGACACTAGAATCTCGCAATGAATGCATAAAATATGGAATCTTATTCAAGAAAACATTTTTACACAATTCCTTTGAAATTTCATTTAACGGGAAATTAAAACTCGAAAAGCCTTCGCCCATGGTTGAATTTGAAATCTTTACATTTTAAAGAAGTTGGGCTTGGTTGGGATTTTAACATTAACACTGAAGTTGGACTAATCGAAAATACTCTTGAAGGTTTTCACAAAATTGTTCAATCACTTGCTCCGAATCTGAGAAATTTCAAATTTAATATTTTACAAAGTGAATATGAAAGTTTAAGGTATTCAACTATTGTTTGTACGAAATTGGCTCTTAAGATTTATCCTTTCTTTGTATGGTGGGCTGGTGGGGGAATTCGGATATAAAACTTTCTCAGTTCCTATCAATGGTTTCAAACGGGCTAAGGGGGGAAATGAAAAGCATTTAGGTTTGACTTCATTGGAACAATTGAATGATGAATTCGGAAATTTTACCACCAGGGAAATCAATTTTCCAAACAGGAAATCATCACTGCGGCCGAGAGTTCTATTTTTAAAGATATGAAGTTAAATAGAAAACCGTTTAACTTATTGCACATGGCTATGAAAAATCTATTAAAAAACTTTTCACTCAATTATTTTAATTATTTTACACCAAACACTTTGACACTCAATTTAAATAGATAAAAATTCTGGGAGTTTTAATACGTACAAGTTTGTGCTTACACCAAATTGCTTGAAATTTTTTATTAAGAATGGATGTAAGCATGTAAGTGTAACATTTAGGTACCAATGTATATATTTACTATTTTTATATTAATTCCATTTTCAATATATTTTTTGTTATAAATTATAAATGATATTTTCATTTAAATTTTCAGAATATATCAATTACCGTCATTCAGACAAGTGCAGAACTTGTTAATAGAAATGATAAAAACGATTATATGCAGACCTAAGTTATTTGCTCACTTATTTTATTTTTTGACATTAAAGACATCAATTAACAGATTTGTATAACCATTTACAAATGCAATATTAACCTTCATTTTGGTATATGATTATTTGGATAAAAGTTTGTAGTTTTTTTAAAAATCGAAAATCAGAGTCAGACTTCTTATCCTTACATACTATTTAGGTACATGTTAGAAAAAGAATGTAAATTGATAGAAAATAGAATAGAATAGGAAACAATTGTCACCTCGATAACTACCCTTTACCCTACTCTTAAAAATCCGATCATGATACAATACTTAAGGGCTTGAACCGAACCTTTGCTCCCGCTTCTAACATTCTTGATCATCCTCATGGTTTGGCGGTAGTAGCCATTGTTTTCCAAAAAAGGTGGAAAAAAACTCACTTTGAGAAATGAACTTTTGAAATTTAAAAATCAAATTGGAGTATTTTTTTACAAATCATCACTATAACCATTTGATGGACTAATGAATTACACCGAATTTTAACCGGGGACGGCTAAAGGTAGATCAGAAGTTGTCAAAATCCTAATATAGAATAAATAACTATAAAAGTGGAATCGTGAAATCAAATCTGCAAATCTGCCTGTAATAAGATATGTTACACGTATGTTGACGGATGATCAAGATTCTATCATAAACGGGGGTACATATTTGAGCACAGAGCCTAATGACAATTACACCCACGGATACATGGGATACAGCCAAACGGTGGATCCGTCGGAGACGGTGGATCCGCTTGTAATATATACAATAACAATTGAAATATTACTGAAATTGCATAATATATTAAATATAAAGAACAGTAAATTTTTAATAACGGTAATGCCAACAATAGACAATAAAAGTATTTTAATCGGAAATTCCTGGGAAACCATTAATGTATTTAAATAGAGGTATGTTTAATCAAGTGCTATAAAAATAAATGACTTTAGGATGACACATTTATAAGCTTTTATTGAAATTAAAAGTATAAAAAGTAATTTCCCAGTAATTTACAATTCTGATGATTTTGAAAGCGCGCCAAGATGGTTCAAATCACTTTGTCTCTTATTTTAATATTCATTGCATGCAAAGTAGTGAATTCCTTACATTTTCACAAAGATGTCGAAATTCAAAATCTACAGTATAATTCTATTATTTATTATTTTAAAATATTTTAAAATTGGGCCAATTTAAATTTTATCGTTAAATCATAAATTAAATTATAATTTTAAACATTAATTTTGAGAATAAAAATTTTGAATTGACAGTCAAGGAGATCCTAAATACAGCTATACCGCTTACCAGCCATCAGTTCTCTGTATTCCCCAAGGACCACTATCACAACCCCGTACGATTGATGAAGTCAGGGATTTAATCAAAGGTGCTATAAGGAGAAATCTTACACTCAAGGCAACATCAAATCACCGAGGAACAAGAACTGACCTTATTTGTTCACAAGGGCTCACATTTGAAACACCCAATTTTAAACATATAAAAATAAGCTCCAAGGGGAAAACTGTTCGGGTACTAACAAAAAACCAAATAAAGATTTTAATTTCTAAATGTCTAATCTCCATTCCTTTTTGTAAAATAATTAATAGGTCGGGACAGGAGTGAAAGTGAAAGAATTATTTGAATATCTCCATGAAAAGGGCTACACCCTAGAAACTGCGACGACATTTGGGGGTTTGACAATTGGCGGTGGAATTGGGGTTGCCGCCCACGGGACAAGTTTAAATCACGCGGGTTGCATGGGCGACCTTTTGGTTGGAATAACTGTCATAGACGGAGAGGGAGAATTGAGAAAAGTTATTACCCCTGTAGAATTAAACGCTTTCAAATGCCATTTGGGTCTCCTTGGTTTCATCGTCGACGCGAGATTTAAAATCGTGCCAAATTTCAAAATAGCCATACAAAATACGCTCCATCCGGAATCTTATTTAATGGACGGTTCTGCTCTTATGACAGCTAAAGCTAGCGATTTTTTCCAAATGTTTTGGTTTCCCTCTACAAATGAAGTTGTCACTTCGGAGGGAACGCACGTTCCCGCAGATACGCCCGGGAATGTTCGAAATACTCTTATGGGGAAAATGAGCGCCAATGCAACCTTAGTTTTGAGAAATATTTACGAGAGAGCTCAGGCCACTAACAACATTGCGTTATTGAAACGATTGAATGAATATGGGAAACGGTCTTTGATTCAAAAGGTTCATGGAAGAGAGCCTATGTTAACTGAAGATGGGGAAACTTTAAAAAATCCCGGGGTTGGTTGGGCCAAAGATATCCTAACCTCAGAATGTGGCGAGAATTGTCGGTGGGATTATGGAGATAATTCTTTGTATGATTCATGGGATGAAATTGGAATTGATTTGGAAAGATTGGACAGAGCTGTTATTAAGCTAAAAGAAATTTTTAACTATTACAAAGCAATTTTCCCTTGGCTTGGAATTTTCATCCGTTTTGCTAAAAAGTCTGATGGCTATATGGCAATGTCTCGTGGAAGGGATACAGCATTTTTGGAAATTACAACGCCAATGCGATTGGACAGATTTCAAAATCCCCGGTCTTACCTTGAAGCTATTCAATCATTCGTTCAATGCTTGGTAAGGAATTTTTAAATTAAAAAGAAATAGAAAATGGTAATTAAAATAATAATCAATTAACTGCCAATTTAATAATAAGCTGATAGGATGATTTTATTATTTTAATGATGATTAGAGAAAAAACACAAATCAATTAAATTAATTTTATGAAAAATATATAAATAATTGATGATTTTTTTTAAAGGTTAATGATTTTGACGGAAGACCGCATTGGGCTAAAAATGGCCTTCATTACCATTCAACAAAAATGATTGAGAAACATGAGGGACTTGATTTGTTTAAATCGGCAATGAAGAAGTTTGATCCTAATGGGATCTTTTTAAATTATTTCGGTTTGAGACTTCTTGGGAAATCAAATTTAACAAATGTTCATCCAAAAGTTGATCGTTGTGCACTTGAGCAAAATTGTGAATGTACGAAAAATGAGGATTGTCCTTTAGCCAGAGAATGCAAAACAAATTCTTTTGGTTACAAAGTTTGTAGTTTAGTTTTAGGAATTTAATTTTTAAAGGCATTTGGATAATACTTATAATTAAAATTAGTCTAATTTAAATATTTATTATTTTTCAATCTAATAGTAAATCTATCTAAGATAATGACAATGATTTACTGTATGTTTTTTTAGTAAAACTAAATATGTGAATATTGTTTGAAATGCAGAAAAATAAAATAACATTACAGTTTCCCACCTGAATGTAAAAAAATTCCAATTCTTAGCGCGATTATCTTAAATGGATAAACCGAAAGTCTTTTTCTCTTTTGGTCTTTACAATCATTTTTGATAATGAATTTCTTTGAAATGAAACGTGAAGTATATATGTAAATATAACAAGGTGCAAATAAAATATAATAAAACTAAAAGAACATGCTACTAATAAAAATATTGGAATGAATAAATATTCATTAAACGATATTAAATGAAAGAAACGAATAGTCCCTACCCCAGAAAATACAATTGCATAAAAAACATTAAGTTTAAATGAAACATTGAATACATAAAAGATATTATGGAATTGATTAATTAAGAATTTAAAATTATCAACGAGGAAAATGGAGAAAATTCAAATTTTGGAATAGGTGAAAATAAAGTTATTGCAAAAATCACCAAGAGAAATTAAAATGTTTCAAAAATTGTAAAATGGTTTGAAAATAAAGAAAGTGGTTGGCTTATTGTATTTGACAATGTTGAGAACTTGGAATCAATTAAAAAATTTATGCCAAAAACTGGAGGTAAAGTTTTTCGGTAAGGGAAATTCACAAATATATTATTGAAGCTTTTGAATCATTGAATCAATGTGCATTTTTTCTTCCGAATAAACTTCCAAGAATTTTATTTGACGTTTTAGAAATTCTTCAAGAATATTCATTGATTACTTGGGAAAATGAAGATTTAATTTTTATACATCGTCTTGTTCGACAATCGTTACTTTTCAAAATTTTTGGAAATTATACAACTGACAATGACCGTGAAATGTAATACATTTTTTATTTTATTATATCAATCTACATAATTGTTATTGTTAAACCAGTAAGTCTTGTTTATTCATGTTTTAATTATAAAATGTATCCTGAAAATATATCACAAGAAGTTCTTCGGAATGCATATAAAATGATCGATACTAGTTATCCTTTGGGGAGAGTCACTAAAAACAATTTGATTTTAAAATCTTATTTATTGCCACACTATCAATCTTTGAATAAATACAACTGCAAAATAAATCAAATTGATTTTCAAGAAATTGATTTACCTAAACTTATTGAAATTGATAAGAAAATCGATAAACAAAATCGCCATTCTCATTGTCAGAAAAATGGTTTGCAAGAAATTCGCCATTGAAATTTCTGAATCTTTCAAATGGGAAGGGATCGGCTTGGCTTTAGTATAAATAAGCCCCTGTCCAATAACCTAAGAAAGTCTTGAAAAATGTTACAACTTAAATATGGTTCAATGAATTTTGCTAAAAATTTTAAGGCATATGTGCACACTAAACAGTCGTATGTCTTATGTATGGCAATTTTCAGAAATATTCATTTACCAGAGCACTATATATTAGGGAATATTTTTTAATATTTTTTCAAAACTTTCTTAGATTATTGGTCAGGATATTATATACATTTCTTCCTATTCATTCAACATTTAGTATTGTAAATTTATTACAAAGTCATTACATAAAAACTCTATTTTGTTGATGAGTAAATTCCAATATTACAATAGTTCTACATTAACTACATTACATCAAACCTTGATTTTTGCAAAGCATAATTTAGGATAAGTTGGAAAAGATGTAAATGTAGTTTTGGCATATTTCAGATGAGGTTTTTCCGGATTGGTAGGATCAGGCAAAACATTAAAATTTTTCACGATTTGTGTTAAAAAGATGAACATTGTGTCTTTTGAGAGCATTTCTCCTGGGCAGCTTCGCTTTCCAAATCCAAATTGAATCATTGCATCAAATTTTTTCATCTTCCCGTCCGAGCCAATGAATCTTTCAGGTCGAAAATTTTCCGGATCTCCCCAAGCAGAAACGTCGCGGTGGGCAGCAATGAAATTTGGCAAAACACTTGTTCCCGCGGGAATTTTAAATCCATGAAATTCAACGTCTTCTACAGTTCTTCTCCCAGTGGATGAAACAACTGTGGTGAACCGAATAACTTCATTGATAAATCCTTCAGTGTAAGGCATATTCACACGATCATTTTTCGAAGGAGATTCATTTCCTATCACGCGGCGAATTTCTTCGCGGATTTTCTTTTGAGTTTCTGGATATGTTACCAAGGTAACAAATAAAAATTGCAATGCGCTGGATGTAGTCTCAATACCTTTTTATTAAAAAAGAAATAATTTTAATAATTAAATATATTTTAATTGTTAAGTTTAAATTGCCCTTTGTAACATTTATGCATAATATGCATAAATTAAAATATCAGTTTTATAACAGCTTTAAATTGGGGGATTAAACGTGCAAAAAATGAATTTAATTCAAACCTGCGAATAAAAGATCGAAAATTGTAAAAATTGCATTTTCTTCTCCAACTTCTTTGTAAAAACTTTCACAATTTTTATCTTTCTTTAATTGCTCCAAATATGCATCGACTAAATCTCTCGCTTGTCCATCAATTTGACTTTCTGCATGTTCTTTCATTTGGGCTTTAATGAATTTCTCCACAAATTGATATCCGCGAAGCAATTCATTTAGTCCTGACCATTCTTTTGAAATTTTATTTATCCATGGCATGACCATACCAGCAGCTTGGATCGAAGTCACCTTGGGTAGTAAACTAAATAAAAATACACAAATGTAAATATTCTATTTTGGAAATTGAATTACATTTAAATGATGTTATATAATTTTAAATTCTTACGATTCAAGGTATTTTATAATTTGAAGAAATTCTGGATCATCTTGATCAAATCTTTTGCCAAAAATAAGAATCATTAAGCTGTTCATTGCAGCTCGGGAGAAAAAAAATTCAAGGTGGACGGGTTTATTTTGATAATCCGTTTCAATAGTTTTCATTAATGTTTGAATCTCATTGTTAATGAGATGATCAATGGAAGCTTTTCCCAAACCAAAATCATGCAAAACTTTCACGATGAACTTTTTGTGCTCTTTGTGCTCTTCTCCTTCAGTCTGAATAATTCCTAGAAATTAATATTAAAAAAACTATGTGATTTAATGTACAATACTATAAACCATAGCCATATAACGTTTGGATTAAAATAGCTGAAAGCATAATTCAGTATACTAATATGTAAGAATAATTCATTTGTTTATGGTTTATTATTATTATTATTAAAACTTTTAATATTTATGTTAAAATTTATTATTATAATATTTAATTAAATTTTACCTCTTCTTTTTCCATTGCTTCGTTTAATGAAAAGATCCATGGCCATTCTTCCTTTAAAAGCGTTTTGAGATAATGCTTCTTTGATCATTTTATAGTCGTTTATAACAATTGCCCTATTATATAATGTATAATGTAATTATATAATGTATTTGTTTAATTTTAACTGAAGAGAATTGTTTACTTACTCAAAAGATCCCAATTTGATTGAAATTATTGGTCCGTGTACTTTCCCCATTTCTATAAATGCCTCTTCTGGGTAAAGCCCAAGTTGATGTAAATTTCCAATGATTGGAAGCCGCCATGGACCTAAACGATTTTAATTGACAATATTGGCATGTTAATTTATTGTTTTAAATACTAATGTAGTAATATTTTCAAAATGCATAGAGTACAATGAACATTATATTTGACGTTCGTACCACTTGGATAGTTCTTTCTCTTATTGGTTTTAAAGTAAACGTAACAAGCTACTGCAAATAATATAAGTGGGATCCACATTGTTGAAAATCTTGTATTGGACGACGTTAAAAGAAGCTTAATTTGAAATATCTACCCTTTAGCGAGATTTGAACGAATGAAGATAAAAGTCAGGGAATATTGGCGAAACGAATAATTTTTTGTACATATTAATTATTCACCTTGAAAATATGAAAGGTGTTTTGATTCGCATTTCGGTATTACTCTTAAGCACCATCATGTAATATATGGGAAAAAATTGTTGCGTCTTACTTCATACAATTTGAGTTGGTTTTTATAGCGAAACCGGTTTCATACCTTTATGATATCAGAATCAGAATTCGATTTTTAGAAACTAAATTCAACTTTTCATGCATTTAAGGACGAGACGAGTCTGATATTGGGACTTTTTTTTACCTACATTCTTAAAAAATGATCATGAAAACTGGATATTCGTTTCTCAAGGTCACTTCTATAAAAAGGTTAATAATCGAGCCTTTCCTGCATATGGCATTGAATTTAAAGACATTCTTACATAAAATAGTAAATGTATAAAAAATTGTACACTTATCATTTTTCTATTATCTATTCATATGCAGCAATGTTATGCAAGGATTGTGAATAAGATCATCTACCTTAAGCCTGGATAGGGCCATGTATGAATTTGGCCACATTTATAAACAATGTTTGTTAAACTGACTTTATAAGCAAACTCTTTAGTTGTAACAATTAAAGATTGTTTCTTTAGTGTAATCCACAGTGTAGTTACATGATAAATGAATGCAATTGGTTGGATTAATTTTTTAATTAACAATGCATTTACTCTTTAACATTTTAGAATGTGTTTATAAGCACCAGTTATGTATTCATAAGAAATTAAAGTATATGAATAGATATTAAATTAAACAATGGTTGTAAATTGTAACAGTTGTTTAAACTTACGGTTTGATAAATTTTAATTAACATGAATTAATAAATAATATCACAAATAAGATGTAATGTGTAACAATGTAACCTAATCCTGAGCCTTATACCAAACTTTATAAATGTTAAACGACAGAATGTACCATAACCGCAATTAATACTTTATAACAAAAACAAAATATTAAATCATAAGCAAAATTTAACACTAACAAATCTATTCAACAATAAAGTAAATAATAGTAATAAATATAAGTAATGAATTATTCATTAGAATTGGAAATGATAAATAAATAAGTAATTAATACACACATTAAATAGGTAGATGATGAAACTTCGAAGGTGTGCAAATTGCTATGATTTTACAATTTGTAGCTTTACATTATAAAGGCCTTTGTTTTAAATAAGTGAAGATTATTATTATTAAAAGTAGTGAAATTGTACATGGTGATTAATACGGCGTTCTGGTATCTACGTTCGTCATTTCCCAAGTACTAAAATAAATAAATCAAAATGAAGTTTACCTTAATTTATTCAATTTTGTTATACATGGTAAAGCATTGAAGCATTAAGAGGATCAGAAATAAAATAGGGTTAGTAAAGTAAAAGCCAGAAGCTCAAAGGTCAGGATTGTCAATTTCAGGATTAAAGTGATTTCGGAGTTTCTCGGTTGCTTGTCTCATCAGAATTGTCCACGGACTCAAAGACAATTTTCTGTTTATCTTTTTCTACACTACTTGTTCTCCCTTTTCGATCAAGACTCAAAGCAATGAAGAAACTAAAGGAGAAGGAATGAAGGAGGAAAAGGAAAATGAATTAGCTTAAACTTAAGAAAAGAAAGTAGGAAATAATATAAATATTAAATTAGTTATATTGGATTGCAGTTAACTAATCGTTAGATATTTTATTATTAATCAACAATTCTTACAATAATCATAAAATGTAATCAATTTGTGAAAGCTAAGCATAAGCATTGCAAATTTAATTTAAAGTATATGAATTTAAATTTTGAATCCAAACCTTTTCCCATAATTTATATGAATGAAGAGGAAGAGGATTCCGAGAAAGAGACAAATCGTTCCAACAACGATGTACGAAACTCCTAAAAATGGATTTTTCCCTCCAAGAAGCGATGTGGAGGAGAAAACGATGCTTTTTGTTCCTTGGAATCTCTTCACAGGATACGCTAATTAAAAGAAACAGAAAAATCAATAAAAATCCTTTCTTAAGCTAAAATCCAAATTTCGATTTCAATTATTATTTAAACACTTCTTTGTATCACAATAAGCTTGTATAAAACTCGCTAAAGTTGAATTAGTTGAAATTAAACTACCAAAAATTAATTTTAATTCAAATTAATAAATATAAAATTGTAATTAACATAAATATGAATAGAATATTATAATATATTTAATTGTAATTGAATGATTTTTCTTACAGTAATTGATTATAAGATAATAAGAACCAGCCGGCATTCCTTTCTGGAACGATGGATTTTTTGGATCGACAATTCGGTAAAGTTTCCTGAAATTTGGTAAGGCAGCTGTTCGCATCCAAACAATGAAATCTTCATTTTCAAGCCCGTTGTTGTCCTTGTTGTCCGGGTCCAATTCCCATAGCTCCTTCCGCCAATTTCGCGGTTTAGTGAAATGTTTCCAAATGTCGTCAGATCGATTTTCAAACTGGCGAGGGTTTTTGAACTTAAATTGCTTGTCGCTCTCCCAAGCAATTCCTTTTCGGATCAATGAGACTTGAGTGTCGCTGACCTTGAGCTTATCATCGTTGTAAAACAGATTGATCTCATCGGTGAACATCGAATTCGCAATGGCTCCACAGGGCAACACAAACTTCCCGTTCATTTCGTCAAAGGGACGACAGTCGGCCGCTGGGCGTTCCGGAGCCCCAGCAGATCCAATTTGACCAAACAGCTGATTATCATCGCGGGATTTCACATAGCGACGGTGGTTTTGGTAGAAATTGGTCAAAGCGTAGTACATGTACACTTTGCCCTGAAAATAATAAAATTATCAATTTACAAATAAAATTAATAATGTGATTAATAGTAAAAATTAATAATGCAAATGTGATTTATATGATTAATCTTAAGTCGCATCTTAAAATAACATTATATTAAATTAGAGATTTTAAATTCATAATACTTAGAACTGTTAAACATCTGAATTGATTTTTAATTAATGGAAATCTCATTTAGGTTAAGATTGAATTTAAATCCATTTATTAATTAAATTGATTATTAGGTTAGTTAGTTATTAAGTAATTACGCTCAGATCTGTAGTGAAATTGAAATTGACCCGACAGGAGCAATTTGCTTCCGGATTATCATCAATGATCTTTGCACAAGTCTCGATGGGGTTGTTGATAGCCAAGCAGTCTGTGTATGGAATGATGACTTCGTGGACGTTGTCCGAGAAATACCAAAGTCCTATTCCGACCGGGATGAACAAAATCCCAATGACGAAAAAGGTGGGAAGAACCGTGCCAGCTGTAAGAATTGGTTGCCAGGCTGAGAGTTTTTGTTGCTTGAATGCTGAGTCTGAAAATAAATTATTTTAATTTTTATCATATTTAAATTAAAAAAAGGATTTACTTTAATAATCATTACATGAATAATAACTTAATAACCAAACGGTTCTATACTTAATTGAATTTAATAGATTATATTAAAATTGATACTTTATTACTAATTAGTAATTACTATAATAAAGAATAATTAGTACCTGAAGGTTTTTTCCCCTTAATCGGTTCTGAAATTTCCTCCGATTCCATCCTTTCAATTTTTTGTGATATTGGTGAGGCTGACACGGGCCTCGACGGCACTTGAAGGCTTTCGGCGACAATTGACTCTGGCCTTGAATGGGTCACTGATTCATCTTCAGGTTCAGGCGGCTCTACAAATCGTCTCTCCTTTTCGATGGATACACTATTTAGTATAATAAATTACACCAATTACGATTTCAAAACTTAGTGCAAATAATTATATTAGCTTTAATATTAAATTGGCAATGTTAGGAAAATGTCTTCGGGGTAAAATCACATTGCATATTAGTTAATTTAAAAGTGATAAAACTTGTAAATTGATAATATTAAAGAGAATTTTTCAATTGTGTTTTTCACTATTTTCACATATCAGACTTTATTTATATTTATAATGTGCTTGGAGTTTGATTACTTAAATCTTATAATTAGTAAATATTTATTTACGTGATTTCTAAACTACGGATATGGCCTTCTGAGTAGGACGCAATTTCGAAGCTCAAACTCAAAGAGTCAAACCTTAACTTCACTAATTAAGTTCAAATCTTGGAGAAGAAAGTTTAAATGAACTTGTGGATTAGAAATAAATGGGGAATGGGGGGAAGTGAATAATTGAGGTGTGATCCAATTTGAGGTTTGTAAAGGTGAACGTAAGACCTTTTGCCTTTGGAAATGGATCAGAATGGGAAATAAGAATTTTCATCTGCGCAAGCTAAATAATAAAATTTCAACACCCCGGTAAAATTGTTTTGATTTAGCCTATGGTATATTTTCTCTTTTTGATTTTCTCATAATGCTCCCTTGATTTTTCACAAATGTTTACGGCTTGGATAATGATGATTGATGAGACTTTCCCAATTACAATACTTATTATTATTAGCATAGAGAGATAGAGTATGATTATATTTTTTTAAGTGAAATATGTTGTAAGAATTATTTATTAAGATATGAAATCATTAAATCATGAATAAAAAGTTAAATATTTATCAGCATAATTTAATAGCAAGAGGAAGAGGTCAAGGAAGCAAAGTAATGTTAGATTATCCCCAATAAGTATAAATTGAATAATTAAATAAATTGAATAATTGAATAATTTTTCAAAATGATTCCCATTTGTCAATTAATAGACCAGGTATTGTCATATATCAATCATGTTGTTTATAATGTTTTACAATAGCTTTACAATTGGAAATGAATTATTTTTAGTTTAGCTCGCCGCTCGCTGGACTACTTTAATCCCTTTTAAAATTAAACTTGTTAAAAGTAATGAGTAACAAGGAATAGTGAGGCGTTGAGGGGGAGGTTGGAAACGAGGTATAGTGAGGCGTTGAAGGAGAGGAAAATAAAGGGAAAAAACAATGTAGAGACGCCACTAAACGGTATAGGTGAGACGTTGACTGAGGTGAGGCGTAGAAAGCCATTCACTACTATATGCATGTATGAGATTTAATAATGTATTTAGATAAATATTACCCAATTTAACAAATAATAAAAGTAAGCACAAAAACATTTAGATAAAATAATCTTAATGATATAGTGAGTATTGTTTAAAATGTTATATTTACTAAATAAATAATAATTATTGAATTATTGCAAATTCCAGCAGGGGTAACACGTGAGTTTAAGCAAATCTTGTCAAAATTTCAAACGATATGAATTTGTTTGAACTCACGAATGTCCCCGGCGCGAATATACTATTTATAAATACTACAACGGTTATCAAAAACTTAAAAGAATGTGGCAATTTAAAATAATATATTAAATATAACAATAAGTGGAACATTAAGAAATTAGTTTTGTGGACTATGCTTTATTATCAGTCCCAACACCCACAACTATTTATATAAAATTATAAAACATCAAATAAATTTATTTTAGTCAACATTAACATTTTCTTGTTCTGAAATGAATTCGTCAATAAGTTCTAATTCTTCTTCGGCCGTCGTTTCTGATTGATTTCCACCACGACTGAAATAAAAATAAATAAACATTGTATTCTTTAATTCTAAATTAATAAGTTTTAAACAAAATTCGAAAGACTTGAATAATTTATATTTTATTACCGCAAATTTTGAAGTTGAAATCTAATGGCAGCGTCAGCTTGAAATTTTAATATTTCTTGCTCAATAAGTTTGTGAGCTGCCCGATGATCTTCAGCACGTCGCTCGGAAAGTTCGCTAGCTCGAGAGGCTTGACGTCGAAGTGCTCGTTCATCTTCAAGACGTCGCTCGGCATCTTCAGCAGGTCGCTCGGTAAGTTCGCGAGCTCGAGTGGATTGATGTCGAAGTGCTCGTTCATCTTCAAGACGCCGCTCGGCATCTTCAGCACGTCGCTCGGCAAGTTCGCGAGCTTGAGTGACTTGACGTCGAAGTGCCCGTTCATTTTCAAGCTCTTGTCGCCATCTCAGAATTTCCTCACTAAATTTCAGATTAATAATTTCATTGGCGTTAAATAAATTTACCATATGTGTACCTAATAATTTTTATGTACTCTATGGACATATATCGATAGATACAAACTAATTGGGAAAGAAGGATAAAAATAAATTCAATTCAGAAATATCTGAAACACCCATCCAATACAATAATCAAATAGATGAAACTTATTTTAAATAAGAAATAAACGGAATTAATGGTTTTAATGAAAATAGCAAAAAGCAATGAATGAGCATCAATGAAATGTCATGAAAAACATAAAAATTAAATAATTTCTATTATTATTATTATTAATCAGATACAGACTATAATCAACCAATCAATATTTTTTAAATAAAATATCAATTTTAAAAACTGACCTGAACTCGATCCATCGTTCGTCTAATTCGTCGATCTTTCGTTTTTTGAATAAATTAATTTTAAATATATCTGGCATTTTATCACAGGTTGCACAAACAATGTTTATTTCAGAGAATATCATAAAATTCAAAATGTTCCCACAATATCCTGAATAAACAAATTATTTATTTTTAAAAAATTCAAAGTGTTTGATAAAATTTTAAATTAACAAAAATGATTCAGTAAAGTTAAAAGTAAAATTGACAAATTTTTGACGTGATTCATGTACAGCTGAGGTTGATGTTTAATTATTAAATCAATATAATTTTTAATAACACGATTAATTAAGAAAGAAGAAATGAGAAATGACTCAAAATGAGAGAGTGCGAAGTGCGAGTGAGTGAGAGAACGAATAAATAACACATTCATTTTTGCAATTTAATTATAATGCTCAAAATAACAGTTTTTATATCCTTATTGATTCGGGTAGTGTATTTCACATATAGGGGTCTATATAGAAAATTCACATTTTATATTTATTTATTTATGTAAAATAAATGTATTCTATTTTATATTTTTCACTACTCTCGCTCTGAATTTGAAAGATTCGTAGTATATTTCCATGTATTTAGATATGAAATTATTGGCGAATATTTTAAATTTAGAACCGAGCAGTAAAAATAATTACGTGTAGTATACTTAGGAATTGTGAGAAACTGGTACCAATTACCTAATAATGTTACAATAATGTGATTTTATTTATAAAATTGTAACTGCATGGCGAAATATGTAAGAATATAGAATAAAGAATGGCAAGACATGATTAAATAATAATATATGTTGAAATAGATTTATTGTTTTATTCACTTTTATATAACCGAGAATGGCTTTTAGGAGTGATTGGAATTTTCCCTTTGTTTTTCGGCAAGTTGTTTGAGAATTTCTGGCTCACGGAGTTTTGCCGTTAAAATCAAATTTTCCTTTTTCATCTGTCCCAAGTCTGCTGTGAGTCTTTCCATCTTCCCCCCAACGTCTTTGGCTTTTTCCAGTGCCAATTTCTCTTCCACGTCCCGGGCATTTCTCCGAACGCTTCCCATCTCCTCGCAAACTTCACCCACACGACGGAACTCGGAATGGATCGATACAAGGAGTTTGTACGATTTCGCCACAGATTTGTCCTTTTCAGCCTCCTTAATTAATTAATTAAAAAGAGTTCATTTATAGTAATTCAAATTTGGATCACAAAACCAGTTTAAAATTTTCGATTGTTAAATTATAAAATCAATAAGCATTAATTAAAAATTGAGAAAATTATTTAAAAAAAATTAATTTGATATTAATATTACTTTGAATATAAGCTCATCTGCAACAGCAAAAGTACGTCCGAGTTTTCCTCTCAAAGAATTAATTTCCTTTTGGATTTCCCGCGTGTCTTTGAGGACTTTCCCGATTTCCTTCTTTTGTTTTTTAATGTTTCCGATGATTTCGAGGATCCTGGCTGTGTACGCCGCCCGACTCAACTCCCCCGACATTTTCTCTTGCTCGACCAAAAGACTCGCATACATTTCCTCTTTGTTCTTCGCCTCCCCGCCCATTTCACGTAATTTGTCTTTCAGTCTTCGGATTTCCTCAATAGCAACCGCAGTTTCGCACTATTTAAATCATACAAATGTCAATGATTTAATTAATACTTTACTTCATATTTATATGCATTAGATCATTAGTAATTAGTTAATTAGTAATTAGTAAATTCAAAAATTAAGAATAATTAATTTATTAAAGTTATTAAATCTTCATTTAAATTTTTTTAACCTTTTTATTTGAATTCCCGGCTCGCCGTGTTCTAATCAATTGGATTATAGGAACACGATGAGTTTCCCATTGTGTAGCCAAATGAAGAAGTTTTTCCATCTGACCTTCAATGGCCCTTTTGATTTTTTCTAATCCTTCCGCGGGTTGTTGAAGCAAAACTTGAGTTTTCCTCTTCCTGTCCAAATGATTCTCTTTGGCTTCTAATTGACTCCGAAGTGTGGAAATTTGTTCTTCTAAAGAATCAAATTCCAATTGGCTCTTCAAAATCTTCTCTTTCCTCATTTTCAAATCGAGAGCTTTTTGGCGGGTTGATTCTTGTAGAGCTTTGATTTCCTCTCTGGTTCTCTCTTCTTCTGCCTCTCGGCGCTTCGCTTCTTCTTCTTCCAAATTGGGTTTGGGGGGAACAATTGGTTTTGCTGGTTTTGGCGGTTTGATTTGTACTTCTTTGATTGATTCAACAACGGAGGGTTCTTCCGGCTCATCGGGATCTCCAAAATCATCGTCGGAATGAGTTTCGATCGATTCAACAAGTTTGACTTGTTCAACTTTGGGTTTCATCTTTTGACGCATTTTTGCGAATGAAATATCGGCTAAATGACTTGCGTAGAATTTCAGTGTTTCTAAAAATTAAAATAAATTATTAAAAAATAATTTTTCAAATAATTTCATTTTATTATAATTCAAAATTGAAATGAAGATTGGTTTTAAATATTAATTGTAGATTAATTTCACTTTGAATGCTTTTGTAATGAACCTTTGGGTAAGGAATCGACATCTACAGCAGCTGCGAATCGAATGCCGTCAATGAGGATTTCATTATTTCCGCTAAATTCTTCTTCCACCTTTTCTTGTTCAGAGATTTTTGAAAGCAACATTTCCAATTTGGTCCCTGCGTCTCCCTCAATATCTTTAGGAAGTCTTTCGACGAGGAATATGAGGATTTTACGAACTTCCTCTTCGGCTGGATAAAGGAAACTTTGACAGCCAATTTCTTCTTTGTAGCCAAGTTCCTATAGTTATTAATTTGATTATTAGAATAAAATTTAATTTAATTTTGTGATAATTAAATTATGTTGGATAATTTCTACCAGAACAAGTTGAGAAATGGAAGATGCAACTTTGTAGCGTCCAGACATTGACTCGGCTTCGGATAACGAAGGAATGTCTAATTCGGGTTTGATTAATTTCAAACAAACGCTTACGGCCTTCACTATGTCTTGAGGACCAAAATTACTCAATTTCGCATCAACGTCGCTGAAATTAACAAATAATTATTTTAAATCTTAACATAATTATTTAAAATAACTCAATTAACTAATAATTTAGTTTACTTAATTTTAACTTATTAATTTCAACTCACCATCCTATTTGTCGCAAAGTGTATACAATAATGGAATCAACTTCTTCCATTCTGAAGTTAAATGACCAAATACGGTTAAAATTAAAAAATAATAATTATTCTAATACTTTGACTTGACGTAAATTGAGATAAATCAATTCAAACAAAAAATCACTGTAACTGTAAAGTAAAGCTGAAAAACAAAAGAGTTTAGTTAGAATAATTATCCATTATCAATTGGAAAGGATAGGGAACGGAATAAATTAATTGACTTTATTAATCGACTTAATTAAATTATTTAAGTAGGAGGAAATGACGAAGAAGAATAGAAAAATATTAAATTAAATAAAGATAAGAATAAGTTTAAAATGTTGAGCGGGAGTAATTCCCCTTTCTATCATTCCCTCTCACACGGCCGATAGATCGATAAAATGAAAATGAAAATTACTTTTTTCTACGAGGGCCATTCAACCCAAAATCAACCTTTGACATTATTTGTTCTCCAATACTCAAGAAACTCAATATAAATAAGGATCGTTTAACTAATTAGCCAATTAACTCAACTTTATTCTATTTGAGTCTCCAATGTCTGAAATATGTTGCGGTTCCACGAAGTGTGCGGTTCGAAAGTGTTCATCTCTAATGACAACAGGACAGCGGAGAGACTTCAAGCAAAAAATGACTTCAATAATGGGATCGTCTTCAGCGATCGCAAACTCGACACAAATGTCATTTTTCAAGTTAGGATTGACAAGAAGGTTAATTAAATTTAATTAAATTTAAAATTGGACAATTCACAACTTTTTTAATTTTTAATTATTATGTATTTAACATGTTTAAAAAGTTTGTTTTATTTATGTTATATTTATTAATTAATATTATATTTCTCAAGGTTGGTCTTTGGAGTGGAAGTATTGAAGTTGGCGTGACCACTTTGAATCCGTCTGATTTTACCCCTGACACTTTACCTCAAAGCGCCACAGAACTTAGGAATGAAACATGGGTATTTTAATTTACTAATTCACAATTAACAAATACATTAAATGTTTAACTGTAAATATACCAAATTAATAATAATTACTCACCAATTAAAATATTTTTAGTTGATGTCCGGAAAGACGATCTTACATGATGGAGAATCTCTCATTGAAAACTATGGATTTGATCTCGAAAAATTGGAGGAGGGAAGTACCGTCGGGTTGATGAGAACATCTCAAGTAATTAATAAAATATTTAACATGCCATTTAAAAAAATAACAGCTTTGATTTACTTTCATTCATATGATCAGGATGTCTCGATAAATTAACATTATTTTGCAGGGAGAACTAGTCTTTTTCGTTAATGGAACTTCTCAAGGTGTTGCATCACAATTTGTTCCCATTGACATTTACGCCATTGTCAACTTGTATGGTAAATGTGCTGCTGTGACATTGGAGGATGTTGAAGTTTCTGAACAAAGTAATCAACTACATTTAATTTAAAATTTATTAATTAAGAAATTTATTCAATTTTAGAAATTCACTAATATTACTTAAATTAATATAAATCTATTTCATCATTAATTTCCATATTTATGACTTCAGGTACGAATACAATTGAACATGAGATTCAAGAAGAGATCATCAGTTCGAGCAGCTACTCGAGTCCAGAAAACAACAGCGATTGTGATAAACTCCGATTTCATCCGAATTGCGGACCATTAGTCAAACTTTCAAGTCATTTCAGAACTGCCGAGAGGAGAAGGCCAATGGAGGAATTCAACAATGCCGTTGTGTTGACTCATAGACCCCTAAGAGACGATGAGCTTTTTCAAGTAAGGAATTAAATATTATAAATAAATTATTAATAAATTAATAGTTAAAAAACCAATAAAAATCCTCATTTACAATTTGTCTATTTTTTGAACATTTTCGATTTGGTTTAATTCTGAGAATTGACTGTAATTAAATAAATTAATATTGAATTGATTCATTTTAATTGCAGATCCGAATCGACATGCTTGTAGAGAAATGGTCTGGCAGCATTGAATTCGGTCTCACAACCCACGATCCTACCAATTTTGAATTCCCTGCCACAATGACCATTTTAAAAAATGGAACGGTCATTATGTCCGGAAATGGAATTTTGCACGACGGGAAAGCTACGAATAGTCCTTATACCAATTTCAATTTGGACCAATTGAAAGAAGGAGACAGAATTGGAGTGATGAAGAAAAAGACTGGAGATATTCATTATTTCGTAAACGGAGTAAGGAGAAATAAAATACAATTTCAATTCATCATTTTTCTAAATATTGTCTCTTATATGAATTAATGAATTATTAATAATCACAATTCTAAATGTAATTTAGGCCGACCAAGGAATTGCAACATCCGGAATATTGCAAGAAGTGTGGGGAGCAATCAATCTCTATGGAATGGCAGCAAAGGTAATTTTACTCATAATTTAATAAATCGAGACAATTACGTATCTTTATTTTAGTTTTTAATGTAAAAAGTTGAACAAGGGTTTATTTAGGTAACGCTAGTGGATCGGAATGAACGAGAAGAACACAATTTGAGACTCAATGTTAGGAACAATAATGCTCAGTACATTGCTCCATCTGCAAATTGTAATTAAACTGAAATAATTACCAATTAAAATATGTAATTATTGAATAAATAATTAATGTATTTAATACTATTGCAATGTTTTAAAATCTCGAATATTGTAATTTTCAGTAATCGGGAATTCGGAAGATTGTTTATTATTTCATCCCAATTGTGGATTCCACGCTGCGGTAATCAACAATGGCAGAACTGCTCACCGACCAAAGTTAGAATCAAATTATAATTAATATTGAATTAGAAATTATACTAGTTAAATGTAAGATTAAAATTTAATTTGATTTAGAATAATATTAATGCAAGATTTTGAACTATTTTAGTGCTCGGGACGATTTCAACCACGGAGTTGTTTTGACGAATCGGATGTTGAAAGCCAATGAGTTATTTGAAGTGAGATTGGACAAAATGGTGACGAAATGGGCAGGGTCGATTGAAATCGGAGTCACCACACATGTTCCTACACAATTGGACTATCCATGCACAATGACCAATGTTCGTTCAGGTAGGAAATTGCAATCCCCATATTTACAATTATTTATTTATTTTACGCATTCATGCCGCCATAAGTTAATTAAATAAATTTAAGTGTTAAACATAGTTTAGTTATATTGAATTAAAATGGAGATTGAGAATTGTTCATTTATTTTGATAAACTAACATCTTATTTTATTACTTCAGGAACTTACATGATGACTGGAAATGGAGTGATGCACAATGGAACATCAATTGTATGTTTAGCGATAAAATCGGAAAAATTTAATTTTAAATAATTAAAACTTATTCAATTATGTATACGTTTATAGAGTTAGATAAAAAATAAGCACAGAGAAGCATTTAATTGTATTTTGATTTTAATTTTAGATTGATGAATATGGGCAATCTCTGGATAGGCTTAAAGTGGGAGACAGGGTCGGGGTTTTACGGAAAGAAAATGGAAATTTGCACTTTTTCGTAAGATTTTAATAATCTTAATGTTTGTATCTTTTTCATTTAAATGCCTTTTATCATAACCTTAACTTGTCCCAATATAATCATATTGGTATCTTTATTAGGTTAACGGTGAAGATCAAGGGTGTGCTTCTAAGAACGTAAGGATTGGATTATGCTTCTTATAATTTAATGTCTTTATAATTTATAATTTAATCTCATTACAAATGTCTTTAATGATTAGATTCAAAAGCTAAATGTAAATTATTAGGTACCTGAAAGTGTTTATGGTGTTATCGATTTGTACGGCCAAGCAGCTCAAGGTAAACAAACAAACATTCACTTATTAATAATTAATTCAATGTATATGATAAATGTTGTTTAATTAATAAATGAGTTTTTATACTTGCTATGCTTTATTTAAAATTACGATTCCTTTAACATTTAATTTTCAGCTACGATCATCATGCAGAACAGCAATTATGAAAATAATTCGAGTGAGCAGAACAATTTGGAAGACGTTTACTTTGGAGAAAACTACAATTGCTATCCAGTCAAAAATCTCCCCAACAATTTGCTTCATTTTTCCGGGGACCAAGGAATGAATGGAGATTTGAGATTTCACAATTTGCATGGGAGGAATGCACGGGTTTCAAATAGCGGCTTAACTGCTTCAAGACCAAATTCACTCGGGGAATTCAATGCGGCAATTGTGATGAGTTCGAGGGCTCTGAGGGAAAATGAACTTTTTGAAGTTGTCATTGACCGGATGGTCGACCGATGGAGTGGAAATATTGAAGCAGGAGTGACAACAATTAGACCAGAAGAACTCGTTTTTCCAAGTAAAACTCAAAAATGCCAATTACCATATATTTAAATATAAAAACGAAAATAGAATATATTTTTATTGATGATTAATTGCTAGTTATTGTTATTTTAAATTATTTCGTTTTAATTAATTATTATGTTAATTACAGATACAATGACTGACATTGATCATGACACTTGGATGCTCAGCGGCTCAAGTTTAATGACGGTAATTGATATTTAAAAAACTTAAAATTGATCAATAATTTATTTTCAAACTTTGTTTACTGTATTTAGTATTTTCTTAAATGGACAAATTAAATTTATAATATTTAATTATTTTAAGGGTGGAACTGCCATAACAAATAGATACATTTGCAATTTGGATTCACTGACTGTCGGTTCACGTGTTGGAATGATGACCAAAAACGGATTTCTTCATTTTTATATTAACGGAGAAGACATGGGATGTGCATGTGAAATTCCTCAAAGTAATTTTAATATTTAATTACTTTTATCCTTAGTTTTTTAATATAATAAATATTAAATTTAATCATGATTTAAATTTTTTTCTTATCAGATATCTTTGCTGTGATTGATTTGTATGGCCAATGTGCTCAAGTGTCAATTGCAAAAATTGGAGATATTTCAATGGTTTCTTCTCAAGTGGTTGATAGCATGAGTCTACCAATACCAAACGATACTAATCAAAGGTTTGAATCACCCGTCTTTTATGAAATCATTATTTAGTTTAAGTATTAAAGAATCTGTATTTTATATTATTTATAAATTTATAATGTCAAATATGAATTATGTAAGCTAATGATGTTAATTATATAACATTTAAAATATTTATAAAATATAAATTAGAACATTTTAATTCAAACAGGTTTAGCACTTGTGTTGGGAAAAATATCCAGCTTAAGAATAACAATTTGTCAGCAGTTCGAATAAGACAATTTTCAAATGGTCTTGTTTTCGGATCGACTTTATTGGATACTGAAGAACTATTTGAAGTAAAATTTAACTAAAATTCACCTTATTTTGATATTTATAATTGTATAAGGCAAATTAATAAATAATGATTAATAAATATTTTTAATCATTAAATACTTAACTTTAATTAATAATTTTAGATACGACTCTCTGAAGTGAAGAATAAATGGGCAGGGGCTTTGTCCATTGGAGTGACCTCACTTATTCCTTTGACCGATTTTCCACCAATGAACATCCCAAACTCAATAAGCGGCATTTGTGCAGAAACTTGGTACATTACGGGAAGCCAAGTGAGGAAGAACAATGTTGTGATCAAAAGCAATTATTGTATCAACTTGAATCGACTCATTTCCGGTGATAGAATTGGAGTTAAAGTCTCATCCGACAGATCTTTAAAGTTTTACATTAATGACGAAGACATGGGAATCGCAGCTTATAATTTACCAAAGGTATTATTTACAAATGATTGAATGTATACGAATACTAAATAAATGTATAATTTGATTTAAACGATTTTAATTGATTTAATCAATTCTAATCTTTAATTGTTATTCCTAAATAGAAACTATTTGCTGTTATTGACTTGTACGGATCTACGGAGTCAATAACTATTTCTAGCAATATGAGAAGCATCACAACGCCGAATGAAGTGATTGGGGGAATTATGGAATCAACTCATTCTAACTTTGAAGAAGGGCCGAGTCCAAGAGATGTATACAACTATTCAATATTTTTAAATTTTATATAATATAATTAATTAAAATTACAAATATTTATTCCTTGTTTAACTTTTTCATGAACTGTAATTTACATTGTTTTATCTTAAAGATGATGGCCCAATCTTTTTCTTCCACAAATATCACATTTGATTCTAAACACGGACGAAACATTGAATTGTGGAATAACAATACGAGCGCCAAACGGACTTGCAGTTATAATCAAGGCGTTTTGATTACAAATATGAATTTACCAATTGGGAAATATTTTGAAGTAAGTTTTAATTCTTATGTTCATTTTGATATTATTAGCTTGATTATTTGATTCATTGTTTATAAATCATAATAGTCAATTAATAAATCAACTTTAATTAATTAATATTAATATATTTAGATTAAGATTGATAAATTGAATAAGAAATGGTCGTCTTCTCTTATGATTGGAATTATTGACATATCACCCGAGCGTTTTGCCTTTCCACTCAATTCGCTCCAACTGAAGAAAAATTGTTGGATCATTAGCGGTGACTCAGTTTTTCAAAATGGACTTAAGGTTTAATTGCAAAATTGATATGTTTAATAGCTATTTAATTTAATATTAGAGTTAATTATTAGTTTATATTTATTTAAATACAAATATCTAGTTACATTAATTAAAATCCAATTGTTGCCAGATTATTAAATATTACAATTTTCTTTATAGATCAAAGGGAATTATGGTCCTGATTTGAACGCCTTACAAGAAGGGCATTTGTTGGGAATTTCAGTGGACATTCAAGGAGATTTGAGACTTTTCGCCAATGGGATTGACCAAGGGATTGCAGCTAAACATATTACTGGCAATTTCAGAGTTATTGTAGATTTGTATGGACAATGTGAAGAAGTAAGAAATTGATTTAACTTATCTTTAGTAAAATCCATATTGACAAATTTTCATGGTAGATTCAATTACAAACATTAACGTTTTACTTTTGGGTTTTAATTATAAAAATGAAAATATTTTCAGTTGAGCATATCAAAAGTGCAAGATTTGACCGAATGCTTTTCAATGTCCAAAGAAAATAAATCTTTTGAGAATTTGCAAAGCGAAGGAACTCTCAAAGGATTTACGTCAAAAGAAGATCTTTTCAATAATTGTGATTATTTAAAAGCTTCCATTAGATTTAAAAACTCGCTTTGTTTGCCAGGTAGGAAATTGATTATAAATTTATTATAAATTTATTCATTACGAATCAAAATAAATTTATTGGAAAATCAATTTGAAATCAATAACTGTATCCTATATTACTTTTTTGAAATTGTAATACATGATGAATTTAGCAATTTATTTTTAATTCCATTAAATAATTTAATTTAATGAAAATAATTGTTTTGCAGAGCCATATTTCCTTCCTAGTGAAAAAGAGGTTGTGACTTGTTTCTGTGAAGTTTGTCGTGGACTGCGAGAAGACGAGTTTTTGTTGAGGGCTGGCGATCCGCCGGTTGAATATTCAGCTCCTTTCGGTTGGGTCCGATTTCCAATCAACATCTCTTTTTTCGAACCACCTTTGGGGAATCCGACCATGACGAGCAGCACAAGCTCTTTGAGCAACGTCCTCACTACATGGAATGTTGGATATCACGGACTTCGTGTCGCCCACGTGCGGAGAGTGATGGACCGAGGGGAATTATTTCCCGACTACGCTGTTGGTTTCATCAACTGCGATTATTCAACCAAAGAAATTGATGGGAAGAAAGAAGAAAAGTCCGACGGGGCTTTGATGTATTTTTCACCAACAATTGACTATGCTGCTATTGAAGAATTCTCACCAAGATCAGAGTAATTTTTTATTCTTTTGAAATTAATTACAAAATCACTTTAAAAAATAACATTCAAAATATTATTCTATTTACCATTATATAAATAATTATCTTATCAGTATAAGAATAACTTCTAATATAACTTACGTTAATTAATAAATGATTTAATCACAGATTTATTATCTAATTGTGTACTTAAATGTTTTGTAGATTTTATGATCCGATAGGAGATAGGAAAGTTCATGCACGGGTTGCTTTCCAACTTCTCGTCCAACCTGGATCTTACAAACGCGGACCACCGAGTTTCCCTTCTCTCCCTTCTGCGTTTTCATCTCAAATTGATCCCGAGTCTGTGGAATGGGCGACGAAAGAACAAGGATCAATCCATTGCACACATCTACTCATACGAATCGAAGGCCTTTAAACTCACCATCGCACATTCACTCATTTCAGATAAACTCCAGGGGAATTTAATTTATTAATTATTGTTAGTATAGGTTTTATTATATCTTATATTTGCAATCACATCAACTATCAACTTAATAAAAAAATAAACATTTTCCTATAATGTCTTTGGATTTTTTTATTTGAATTTGCCTTTAAAATTTTTGTATGAAATGTATTTTTCTCAATTTTTTGCAAGTTTGAGACAATTGACAATATTCAATAATAAATATAATTATTTTTTGTACATTTTATATTCAAATCAAATAATATATTTTCAAGAGAATTTTAATTTAATTAGATTACCTTATGGCCACAATTTATCAAATCAAATTGGTCTTAATACAGAAAATAGCCTATAATTACAATATAGTTTACTTATACTTATTTTATGATTAAGAAAATAAATAGTTTTATTTAGATGTAAGGTTATATCAAATGAAAACGACGTTAAAATATTAGCTGTCGAAAATTTAAAGAGATTATTAGACAAATATGTAAATCTTTTAATCGTCCCCGACTTCTCCGTTAGCCTCTGCATCTCTTTCATTAGCGTCTTCTAAGATGGGTTCAACATTAACGTTTATTTCTACCTCAACTTGAACTTCTTGAACTTCATTCGTTGGAGGCGTAGCAAATGAATCAAATGAAGGCGTAGCGACAAACTCCAGGTCATTTAAGACAATCAAATTGATTACCTCTGGTGGTCCTGGGCAGATTTGTTGGTTCACTCCCTGCATCTCCATTTGGCCCATTTCTTCTATGATCTGAAGATCATCAAATTGAAGCTCATTGTTTTAAATATCGAGTTGGACTGTTGGAAAATTTTCTAATTTCTCTCGATTCACTTACTTTTTCCCTGTTGGGAAAAATTAGAAAATGCAACTTTAGAGTACTTATAGTTAAATGTACTATACTAGGTACGTATTTAATTCAATAAATTAATTAACGTTAAGTAATCTTTACCGTGAAGATGATTCGTTCGTAGATTCCAACCGTTCGAGTCTTTCTCTGAGAAATCTGTTTTCTTCGAGAATCTGCTCCAGTCTCTAGTTGAGTGAATTAATTTCTTCTCTTTGACGGGCGTTCACCTAATTTAAAATAAAAGTTTTATCTAACGCACTATTAAGTACTAATAATTGTAAATTTAAGCATTCGGAAATTAATTAAAATTAAACGTTAAATGACTTATAGTTGTTGAGATTAATAATTATTAATTAAAAAACAAACTCGGTTTGGTTTGAAGTATTGGGAAGCGATTCGGTATGTGTAATGCTAAGGTTGTCCAAATCTGAACCGCTACAACTATCAATATTGTTAAAAGGTGTTGAGGAATCTTGTTCACTAAAATCATCCTCTTGATTGGATCCTTTGGATTGGTCCATTTTAATATAAGATTGTCAAAAAAAGTCAAATAATAAAAATTTCAAAATGTTGGATAGTTTGATGATTAAATGTGCCCTGGTCTATTGTTGATAAAATAAAAACAACCTAATATGAGGTTTTATTTAATATTAATATGTAGACGCACATCTAATATACATTATTTTACTTATGTTTATAAATACTTTATTTTTAAACTAATCCAACTGTCATAATTATTTATTCTTATTTTGGAAAGGTATTTGTTCTTTGTAACATGGTTGTATAGGTATTAAATGCTATTTGATACAGGGATAAAAATTGTTAATTTTTACTATTTACAGAATATACAATTTCACATGTATCTTTATAAATCATATTACTATTACCTTCATAATTAAAATTAAACTAATACTCATATTGTTAAATACCTACATTATCTTTGTTTTAAAAGCTAACAAAAAGATTTATTTTATTTAAGACAAATATCATAAATCTATAAGGTCATTTACCATTATCGAAATAGCTTACCTATAAACCCACAGAGTTATTTATTATACAAGTTCAACGATCCTTCTAATCCATTATAGTAATATTCATGCCGATATTTAAATTGATATTACTTATTTTACTCAATCGCTAAATTTACTCGTTAAAAGTTCATTCTTTTCTTCATTAAAAATAGAAATTAGATTAAAAATTATATACATAATAAAAAAAATAATAATATAGATTTAAATAAAAATTTTAAATTTCACAATCTTTGTCCAAACTAGGATTATAATAAAAAAATTTGTTCAACACTTTATTGCCAATAAAATCGAAGTAACTACTGACCATTGTCTGAATTAAATTAATGGTAAAAGTTACGAATATGGGCGCAGTCAATATTGGTTACTTTAAATGTATTTTCTTACTAAATCGATGATCTAGATCACAAATCTGATGGTTATTAGAGGTGCAAAATTATAATTAGAATAAAGTTAATTATGGAATTTTAATTTTAAATGGAAAGTTTAAGTATATTAGGTTGTTTTACAGAATTTTCGCGCGCTTCAAATTGATTCGTTCTATTCTTTATCACTTTCGTTAGGTTAGGTTAGGTTTGGGACGCCCAAACTCTCGTTCCACTAATCAAAAAGTGGATCTCACCTGGAACGACAATCTACTCGGACTGTTGGTAGGCCTACAACCCAATCCTCGAGAACCCTGACTTCAAAATGCTCCAAGTGAAGTATTGGTAATTGAAAATTTATATTTCTAAATTTAATTTTGCACCTCTAATAAGTATCAGATTCGTGATCTACATCAAACACATTTAAAGCAAACAAAGAAAGAAATTAAAAGAAGTTTTACAGTTTAAAAAGGCATCAGCAGTGTGAAGACTTAAATTTGAAAATGCAAACCTTGAAGAAATACAAAGTGGAAATTTTAATGCCGTGAAAACTTTAAAAGTT
>JAQGBZ010000543.1:0-34074 GCA_034687125.1 Neelides folsomi
TATTTTGATTATTAATATATACTTTGCTTATATTATGACTTTCTCCATTGGGACATATTTGTTTTGCCACGCTGTATTTATACTTATATTAATCGTAAATATTTTGTATCCTATATTTTTATCAATTGAGATATCTCACTCATCAAAGTTTGTCGGATTAATAAAATATGTAAATATTCATATTTAAGCATGCATAATGCATACGAAAGGTTCATTTTTTCAAAATTTTAATAGGATGTGAATGCAGCAATTGCAGCTATCAAAACAAAACGAACGATCCAATTCGTTGATTGGTGTCCGACGGGTTTCAAAGTGGGCATCAATTATCAACCACCAACGGTTGTACCCGGCGGCGACCTTGCCAAGGTATGCAGAACATAAACCCTTCATTTGCTATCCAATTTCGGATTTGTTAGGTCCAAAGGGCAGTTTGTATGCTGTCGAACACAACCGCAATTGCAGAAGCCTGGGCTCGCCTTGACCACAAATTCGACTTGATGTGAGATACTTAAAAGAATTATTCGTACATTAATGTTCACTTGAACGTGATTATCTATCAAAATCTACTAAAATATTGATAATTTTCAATAGGTACGCCAAGAGGGCATTTGTCCATTGGTACGTTGGAGAAGGGATGGAAGAAGGAGAATTCAGTGAAGCTCGGGAGGATTTGGCCGCTCTTGAAAAGGACTATGAAGAAGTGGGAATCGACTCTGTTGAAGAGGTTCCTTTTATTTTTCTGCTTTTGACATGATCTTATACAAAAAATCTTGAATCAGAATAAATTAATAATATACCTATTTATGATGATATTTTGGGATTAACAGGGACATGGAGAAGAATACTAATAATCTGGAATCTTTAATATATTGTTATATAAATGTCTATAATAGTGAAAAATAATCCAATATGTATACAGCTACTGTCAGTACTAACAAGTTTTTTCATCGTGCTTAAAAATAAATACAATTTAATACATCGTTAAACTTAAACTTACCAATAATATTAGTAATTTTAAATAGAAGAATTAAAAGGAATTTGCATATATGAATATTTTTGCTTTTATTAAACAATACATCATTTATTCATCGTTTACTGACGAATTCATTCTCCAAATACGGATCTAACTATTGCTAAAGTTCTCACACCTCACCCTCATAGCACAATGAGTTGAAAAATTAGGATTTAACTTACAAACCGATATATACTCTTTTTATGTATTTAATAATATGACCTATATAGATGGATTAATAAGTATTCATATTTATGTACATAGCTATATACCTAGGCCAAGTTGGAGAAGATCTGAAGAAGACCACCCAAGCTCGGTTCCTTTGTTTTATGTTCTATGTTTACTATTATATTAAGTAGGTATATAAATGTATACAACATTTTAAGAAAAAAGTAATAAAGAATTTCTACGTTTATCATTTGGTTATTTTAGACGTTAACTTTTTATGACAATCGCTATTTTCCCCTACAAACAGCAACCGATCTCAACTTATCGGAATCTGTTCCTTACCGATTTTTACAATGGGAACGACGGGACCTAAAAAGATCTTAGTTAAGCTAGACGAAGATTTACCTGCATTTTCTCCCCTCAAGAACACTTTTTGGGAGAGTAAGATTAATCGTTTATCTTATAGAATATATTCATTTTAACTAAAGGATGTTAAAAGAGTTAAAACGTAGTTACTAAACTTAAACTATAAATCAACTCCTGTGTTCATTAAATATTAATTCACTGTTTAAATTGGTGTATGTTTATTGGACTTTCAGCGAGTCCTCAGTATCAAAAGCAATCGTTGGACAAATCTCCTCTGATCGACTTCACTGATTTGATTGACACCATTGAAGAGCTTGACTTGAGACCAATAAGAGAAAAGAAAAACCATTTTTATTATAAGCGATTTGGATTTGACCGTCTTGACTCCTTTCTTCACTTGAGTCCACCAACAACGACCGGCAACAACAACCAACCCTCTTGTAGTTTCTGCAAGAAAAACAATGAAAGGTCTGATCATTACGAAAGTCATGCATTGTACTATGAAGATGGAAAGATCTCATGCCCAATTTTTCGACTTTTCGTTTGGTGGGTTGTATTATTTTCAAATAACTATGATTGTGATTATAAGTTCATGATTATTGATTACATTGTACAAAGATGAAAAGTCTATCAGATCATACCAAATTGTGTCTTATTGTGTTTATGGAGAAGCAAAAAAATTCAAAAATTTATTTAACTAAACAGAAATAACTAGGGAATCAGTCAAAAACTTAAATCTTAAATGATAATTTTTGATTTTATTCGAATAGTTATATTAAAATTAGGTCTAGATCATTAGCTATATGTTACGTCTAACCTAACAAGATCATAGGTCGGGAGTATATTGCATATTAAGGCGACTCGGCCAAGTTTAGAAGACAACGAAATTAGGAGTATGACAATAGGACTATCAGAAATATGCCTTATTGATAAAAATTTGATTGAATTTTACACTAGAATGGACTATTTAGAAACATTACATAATGTTAAATATTTTAACATTCTACTTAAATGGATTAGGTATGTAAATGATTATATATAACATAATTAATAATTATAAATATTATATTTCAGTCCATTGTGTTACGCCACTGGGGATGTTGCTCATACATTGAACTATTGCCCGAAGAGGCATCATGCTATATCAGATGCCGAGTTTCCTCTAAATAAGAATAAAAGGCGCTCAAACATTCAACCTCAACTTTGTGATCAGAATCAGAATTCAGTTTTTTCAGATCGACCCGTTCCCGCTCGGCGTTCACGATCTCTTGGATTGGAAGGAATTCTGACAATTGACAATTGAATTCTTTATTAATTAACTTTATAACAATTATTTCTTATATTTGAAATAAAAAGCCCATTTAGAATTTTTGATTTAGTTTTTTGATCATAAAACATCAATTTTATAATTAGGGAATTCAAAAGCGATAATTTCTTAAAATGAATCTACAGCTATTAGGTAAAAGTTAAAATTTTATTAAATATTTTTTAATGTAATACCTAATTATTAACAAAGTTATTTGCTAATTAACCGATAATTTATTTTCAGAATCATTTGGACAAAACTATCCAGAGGTGAGCAAGTTTATTTCATAGAATTGGATATTTTATAATTTTCTAAATTAAAGGAATATGACGGAGCTTTGGATTGCATCTCGCTTGCGGTAACAGCCACTTTTAACAAACAAGGAACTCTGTTAGCAGTCGGATGTAATGATGGTCGAGTGGTGGTTTGGGATTTCATGACAAGAGGAATTTCCAAAATTATAAGTGCACACGCTCATCCTGTATGCTCAGTCAGGTATCGTATTATGATATTCATTCTAAAACAAGAATTATATTCAATGGATTTTTAATCTGATATATTTTAAAGTAAATTTAATTTAATTTAAAATGATTTTAAGCTGGTCGAGAAATGGACGGAAGCTCCTTACAGCATCAACTGACAACAATGCTTGCATTTTGGATGTGATGAGTGGAGACATTGAAAATAAATACAGATTTCCCTCTCCAGTCTTAAAGGTATTAATTAGATATTTATTTTAACTCGCTAAACATTTCGTTTAATGCCTTATTTTATTCAATGTCAATTTTTCCTAAAAAATACACCACAAGTTTATTTACTTCAGGTTCAATATCATCCTAGAAATTCCGATTGGTTTTTAGTCTGTCCAATGCGCCATACTGCGATGTTCGTTAACATTGACAGCTCCATGCAAGAACTTCATATCGACGAAGACGTAAATGACTAAAATTATAAAATCTAAATTCATAGTTATAAAATATCATAATGTATTACAACAATGAAGGCTACAATATAATGTAATCAATACAAAATAATCTTTTTTTGATAGAATGATCTAAATATCGTTGCTTCATTTGACCGTCGTGGGAATTTCATTTATACTGGGAATTCCAAAGGCAAAGTGACGATATACAAAGTTCCAGAATTAACAGTGGTATCAAGTTTTAGAATTGGGCAAGGGGCTGGTACAACTGCTGTTAAAAGCATCGAATTTTCCAGACGTGGAGAGTAAGAACTTAAAGCATTAAAGATTTGTAATTTTTTAATTACAGGGTTGATATAATGTTTAATTTTATTTATCCTTGTGCAGATGTTTTCTCATCAATTCTGCTGATAGAATCATTAGAGTTTATGATACAAATGAAGTTATGAATTGTAAAGAGGGAGAGCCCGAGCCAATTCAGAAACTTCAAGATTTAGTGAACAAGTAAGTGTGTTGGTTAAACATTAATTTCTTTGATGATTCCAAAATTCAAATTCTACGGTGAGTTTTTAATGCATATTGTTATTTATTTAATAGGACCATGTGGAAAAAATGCTGTTTTTCGGGAGATGGAGATTTCATTTGTGCTGGGTCAGCTAGACAGCATGCATTATACATATGGGAAAAGAGTATGGGGACCCTTGTTAAAATTCTCCATGGAACAAAGGGAGAACTCTTGCTTGATGTGGTTGTAAGTATTTATATAATGCTTTATAGATTTTTTAAGCATTTATTTACTTGTATGCACAAAAATGTAGAGTACAATGAAAATTAACATAATAATTTATAGTGGCATCCAGTTCGACCTATAATTGCATCGATCAGCAGTGGGATTGTTTCTATCTGGGCTCAAAATCAAGTTGAAAATTGGTCGGCTTTTGCTCCAGATTTCAAAGAACTTGACGAAAATGTTGAATATGAGGAACGAGAATCTGAATTTGATATAGAAGATGAAGATAAAATCGTGGAACTTGCAGCCGAGAATGGTGAAGACGATCTCGAGGTAGTAAATTTTAATATAAAATGTGCCTATATAATTATTATAATATTTGGTTTTTTCACATTTCGATTTTCTAACTATCCATAAATGACCAATGATTTTGAGTTGGGATATTTTTATGAAAACATTGTGATTTTACAGATTGATGTTACATCAGTGGATGCAATTGCAGCATTTTGCAGTTCAGATGAAGACGGTGAAGATTCGTTGGCTCTCACATATCTTCCAATTGCTCCTGATGTAATTTATTTTACCTTTTATTCTATTCTATGCATTTACCGCAGTAGTTATTAAATATCTTACTTATAAAATTGATATTATATTATTGCCTTTTAATAATATTTATTAAATTACTTCTCATAGGTTGAAGATGCGGAAGAATCTTGGGCACCTGCAGCTGATCAGATAATTGCTACTGCAACCGAAGACAATAATAAAAGAGAGAGATATTCCGATCATAAAGAAAATAGTCCTTCAGGGAACAAAAAGAAGAAACCTAAAATTTACGACATGAATTTGGAAAATGCTCCAATTGATGGTACATACTATTTAATTAAACAACAGAAAAAGTATTAACATTAAATTACAAATATTCAATTATCTTTTTTCAACAGAGTTGCATCCTCTTCTCAGCAACAAGCCAAATAAAGATAAACCCCATAGAAAGTCATCAACGAGCATGCATCGAATGAAATCCGAGTCAAAAAAATATCACAAAGAAAAGTAAATTATCGTAAGTTTATGGAGGGATTGCTGTACTATAAACCTCTTGATACAACATTTTAATATAATTAAAAAAAAATTTGTACTATATAATACTAATTATTTGTTAAATATTCTTATATTTTAAAATTTATATTTTTTAAAAGAATCTGTATTATTTCGTCAAATCTTATATGTTTCAAAGTTAAAATACTATAATTGTACTAGAAGCTAACTATAAATAACATATAAGGTCATTTGGATACTCCTGTCTAATTTCTTATCAATTATTCCGCGGTTTCATTTTTATCCGTTTCCGTCATGTAAAGGTAAGGATGACGAGGTTACTCTTGTGAGCTGGGTGAGAGCCAGGATGCTTTATGCAGGCGAACAAAGCCTATAAAGCCCTGGGAATAAATCTAGATTTGTAGTTGATGAGGGTTTAAGATTTATTCAGGACCTTATTTGGGAAAATGAAGAAGTATTCAAGTGGTTCCGGAATTGAGGGCTCACAATCAGTTCCGTCGCAAAAGAAAGTGGAGAGGAATGGCGAGCCTCTAATAATAACGGAAGGTCCTGGTTGACAAGTTGCACTAAACTACAGTAGACACAGATGAAGCATATTTAATTCAAGCGGATGTTTTGGTGCCTACTCTGTCTATATGAATATGGTCACGATCACCCTGGCTGGCATATACCATAGAGCAAGTGAAACACTGATCAATTAACTACTTGCTTATTTTTAGTAATTTGTCTCTTATTTGAATTTTTCATTTGTCATATTAAACAAAAAATACGCTAATGAATAATTAAATCCAATTGCTTACAAAACCTTCAACTTTTATGTACCATACATTCAAGCTAGAACATTGCTAACATTTTTTTCATGTCGACTAAAAATTGTAAGAATTGATAAAATAATAGTAATAATCCTTACAAATTAATAAGAAATAACTTTTAAACTAAAGACTACTTTTGATCAGACTATCAATTTATTAGGATATAAGAAATAAAACCTATAATATAACAATAATAGTCTTAAAGTGGCACAAAATAATCTTAACTACCTAATATTTTTGTTATTAATTCTTTATTACAAAAAATACTCAAGAAATTAATATCTAAAATACTACTAAAGTATAATTATTTTAGTGTTGATTTAAAAGACTACAAATTAAATTCAACATTCAAGTAATATTTCTAGTTATAATTGACATTAAATAAAAATTAATTTAAGTTATTTTATTAGTTCGTCAATCAACAAAGCAAAAGTTGTTACATTTGACCAAGATTAGCTCAATTTTGGTTATGGAAATGCATGTTCGATATTTGTAATTAAATATTAATAATGAACACTTTATGCTGTATAAATTAAACTTGTTCTCTACTATTGCAAGTGTTTATATTCAAAATCATGGATTTTAAAGGTGTTGAGTTGAATTAAATGTCATTTTCTATAGAATAATAAGAGACAAAAGTGCTAGATTTAACCTCCTAAAGATAAGCTACATCCGAGGCGGAATTGATTCTTTACATGATTGATGGAACCACACAACGAAAAGTTAAATGGTATGGGTGCGAATCTCTTTTCCAGGACTCCTGTTACATTCCAGTCAGTATCAATTGATCCTAAAACAGTGGAACATTATTTAGAGATGACTGATTTGTTATTGATGCTTACTCTACATTTACAGTATTGAATAATGATTTATAGATAAACAATTGTACCTCTCATGGTGAAGTTTGCCTTTGGAATATCATATTGATATCCGGCAGTTCCAATAAATTGTTGTTGCATTGGACGATTATCAATTTCAAGACCTAGTTGAACGTCTTCGTTTAACCTATAATAATAACTGATGCCCTGGGCGTGACTTCCCGCGTATCCACTCACGATTGAATTTTCATCTAGAATTGAATTATTATATTTATTACAAGTATGCTTCAGAATACTTACGAAATAACCAATAAAAATAATTTTTATTTCCATTACATGAATAACGTGCACAGGCTGCCATCACTGTAACAGAACCATCGGGTATTTGAGCAGCTTTCTGATACATCACTTCTCCTCCAAGAGCAATCTGTGGTGTGACTCCGAAAAGACAGGATGCGATAGCAATTCCTTAAGAATGAAAAATTTTAATTTTATTAAGACGTTACTTTAATAATATTGTTAATTGTAACATTCACAATTCAAATAGCTGAAATTGAAATAAATTATTCACCAGAAGAGCTGAACATATTTGGATTGACAAGAGTGAAAGTTGATGTCCAATTTTTCCCACGGAGATCCATTATGCCTTGGTAAGTGACAAATTTGCTATTGAGTACCTAGAAAAAAAACCATCAATCAATGAATAAGAATATAAAACACTTTTAATGAGATAAAATTATAAAACATCGATTATAATAATAAAGTAGCTTGATTTGATCATACTTGTGCAGCAAATTTAAATTTTGCATGTTCGTTTGGACTGTTTACAAGCTGGGCATTTAAATTTCCACTCGGATCCATATCTCCCATCAAAATAACATTAGGGTCTGATGGAGTTGTCTAATTCACACATAACATTAATTATTATTTCTAATTAATCAATCATGTAAAAATATTACAAATACTTAAATTAATATATTAAAATTATAAGTGTCTTACCATTTTTGTTCCAACGTAAGTAGCTCCGAACCTATAGCCCGATGGAACAGTATTGGCGAGTGTAAGTGCATGAGATACTTGGAACCCTTGGTTAAGGCCTTTGTTAATGACAACCTTTGCGCCTTCGAATGGAACTGGAAACACATCTGAAACAGAGATTAAAGCCATGTCGATTTCATTCAAAAATGTTAATTTTATTTATGTTGGACTTGGATTGCAAATCAAAAATTAATTTTTCGTACCTTTGCATCTTTTAGAAAGCTCATCATGAGGTCCAGGGTTTAACTTAAATTTTTCGTTGACAGGATCGACTTGGACTGGTGATGGTGGAGGTAGTGGTCCATCACCGCCTGGCCCAGAAGGCTGATATTGAGGAGAGGGAGGAGAAAATACAATTGAAGGGTCTGCGGAGGAGCAGTGCACAACCGATTGTTTATTCCCCATTATTCCTTCTTTGACAAAGACCTCCTATTTCAATTCTGGTTATCTGAACATAATTAAATAAAGAACAAATTAAAATAACTTATTTCATTATCACAAGTTGAAAATATTCTGTTGATTGATTGATATTTTAAACCGAGAGCTTTTAGTTTTTACATTATTCTATAGTTTCAGTATCATAGAATACTTTATATTTTTAAAAAATTAACAGGCATCAGGCATCATGAGCATCTTTGAATACTCATGAAATTAAATCAACGTAATAAAAATATTAAAACCATATTCTAAATAATATAAAAATGTATTATCTAATCACAATTTTAAAACATTTAAAAAATCTTTCTAAAATTGCCAAAATTGCAATTTTAACAAATAAACGTTTAATTACTGAGAAGTTCCAGTTTGGATTCGTTAATGTCCAAAAAACCCTCAAAACCTTATTGTAAATCGATATTAATTGTTTAACTAGTAAAACAGAGATGATGAAAAAAATCGGGCTTACTTTGAAATAACTGATTATTGTGAGATTTAAGAAGGCGTCAATTTGAGAAAAAGCCGCAATTGAGGTAGAAAAATTGGCGATGTCTGAAATGAGCTCGAAATGTTTGCCGAATGCACGTGGTCCACTAGAAGTAAGAAGAAAGGGAATGAGTTTTTGAGTCTGCCACTTCTCTCTTCACTGCGCTCTTCTTTCCCTCTTCGCTCAGCGACGCTCGTGAGGATCTCAACAAACCAAGTCTTGAGCAAGTCAATGGACTCCCAACCTCAACCCTTGGATTAAAAACAAACCAACCATTAACTTTTTTAATCAATATAAACACTAACTTAATTCCAAAATTTGTCAGCTACACAACTAAATCGTTTCCATTTAAAATTCGGTCTTCTACCAGGATAGTTTTAAACGTTGGGTTTTGCCTTCATATATTTCCCTTATTTACATCGACATCCTCCCTATTCCATCATCTTCATTTTACACTTGAGCGAAGTTCTTTATCTTTTAGTGTATGTTGCCTATTCCGTTGTTTTAACGGAATTTCAAATTCATTGTTAGATATTTAATATCATCATTTTAGCCCCTTTAACTAATTAGTAGTTTGTATTTACTTCGAACGACTCAACGTGTTTTAAATAAGGAAGCTATACATTAATGAAGAGGATCATCACAAGAGAATAATTTCAACTATCCGGAGTTAAAATAAATGGTAAAACACGAACTTTAAACATTTTTGTTTTAATCCATCATTTGGATTGTTATTAGAGTGAATGTATATCTGTTTTAATACACAAAATTGATCTTGTAGCACTCATCCGAGTTGCGATTTGCAATTGAACATTAGAATTACGCTAAACACCCTTATAGATAAACCCCTATTATTCTCATAATATTGGGTCGCGGTGATAAGGTGTTAAAAGAACTTGGACGCTCTGAACTATACTTCATAAGGAATTCGTGTTGTGAAGTTTTTAATTGTTGAACAACGTGCTATTTCTTCATTGAAGGATTTTACATTTAATCATCAGAACTCACCACAAAGTGAAACTTGAAACCTAAATGATTTCTCTAATGAAAATAAGACATTGTATAATTGTATGTTTTTAAAAGAACTCATTCTTGTAATGGAAATGTACGTAGCTTCACATGCGTCAGTAATTGTTGTTGACAGAAATATGTCAGCTTTACGATATAGGAACAATTATATGCTTTCAAATTGTCCTAGTTTATATATAATGTTTTTCGGAACTTGAGCTAATTGAGTATTGTGTAGAGTGCCGACTCTTGAAGAAATCATTCATCTCTTAAATGAGATTCGACGTTGAGATAATTGCTGTCACTTCATGTGCCAATAATTGATTTTGTCAATTACGTATCGGATCTTCCATCTTCCCTTATTGCTGATTCACCTTTAACAGTCGAAGAGCCATTAAGCCTGAATGAAATTTAAGCAAATGGGCCATGTCTTTAAATGACTCATTTTATATCATTGAAGAATGTTTCAATAAGAATTTCACTTAAATCTTCAATAGATGACCAACCTGAAATTCATCGCTCTAAATTAAACGTCAAAGTGCCAGCCTATCATCCATCTTTCTCTGAATTTGTGACATTACTTTGATTTAAATGTTTAGAGAAAAGATCATTCTGAACGTTAATCTTCAAAATCTAATATGTTAGACGTATACTTTGAATCATGTTTCACTTTTTCGGTTTCAAAGGATGTTTATTACGACTTTAAACTTGAAATTCACATAATCACTCCCATCCTGATAATAAATAACTTTTAAATAATCATCGCCATCCGTTTCAACGACTAAATCTTTAGTCCAAACTACAAAGTGATATCTAATCCAAACTTTCAAACATCGTCTTCAATTCTGCTCATGTTTATTCTTCACGTCGATCAGAATATGCTATGAACTATAGGACACTCTCGAGACCTTTGAGTTGTTGATTTCTAATTACTTGATGATTCCCTTCGTTCTTCCAACTGATTAGTGTATTTATTGCCTAATTGTAAATATAAAGAATTACAAATAATCAAGATAACGGTGATTCTACATAAGGTTTAATCATTGCATGCAGAAAATTTAATAACTTTGATCGGTAGAATTAAATATATAATTTATTAAATAAATTATACATAATAGTTATGTCTATCTTTAAACATAAACATTAGTGTAAAATAACTTTATAATTTTATTTTATTTTTCTCAAATTATGAGGAAAGGTGTCATTAATGAAGTGGATTAATAATTTGAAATAATGTTTTAGCTAATTTAAACCTTGTGTATAGGTTTAAAATGAGAGACAAATTTCGAGCTATTGGGAAACAACCACTCAAGTCGACCATTGGAAGAGTTGGGCGCTCTGATGACAAGAATTTTAAAGGAAGAGAAAAAGGATCCAATCAAAGTAGAAAACGTTCGAGGTCCCGATCAATTTCCCCAATTCGATCGAGAATATCTAATAACTCAAACACGAGAAACAATACACTGATTAGAGATGCTCGTGAGAGATTCGATCTCGAAAGAGGTTCAAGAGTTGAAAGAAATCGCGAAGGAAGAAATAAACTACGAATGGATGAAGGTGGAAAGAAAATTCATTTTAATTTTAGTTGTCAAAATATCTCCAATGATGTGATTTCTCTTAGGGCGAAGAATGGAAAACGAGCGGAGATTTGGCCAAGGTGCTCGAGCCGAAAGGAGAAACAACTTTGATAAACCGAATTATCGACATGGGGAAGATAGAGAAAGAGATCGAGATCAACGGTTAAAATACAATTTAATTTAAACCAGATTACTAATATCGAATTTTCATTTATGCAGTTGGGGTCATAGTGGATATAATGATTTATACAAGAAGGAGTTTGATTTGAAAAGAAAGGAGAAATCATTTGATCAGAGACGTATGTCGCCACCTTCAACAAGAAGATCTCGTTCTCCCATTCGAAATAAATCATCAAGAACAAGGTTGGTAAAACTAATAATTTGTTAACTATTGCAATTTAGATGTTACAGTCTACGCTGAAGCTAACTTTTAAGTTTTTGTTAATAAGTTTTTTAGTTCTAGCCTCTTTATAATATTTAATAAAAATGTTTAATTTTTCAGACACGAAGAGCATCAATCATCTAGCCAACACGTTGGAAAGACTGAAATGATTAATGTAAAGAGATTTAATTCAATTAAAAACAAAGAAAGATTAGAAGGAGGGGAGTCAAATGTGAAGCCTTCTACTATAACTCTCAAAAAAGCGAAGCCTAAAACGATGAGTATTAAAACTGTTAGAAGCATTTTAGAGAAATCTAAATTGAAGAATCTTGAAAAGAATGCTGGTTTACCATTAAGTCCTTCATCTGCGTCTTCAGGGTCTCCAAAGCACAAAAGCAAGATTGTCAATAGTGCTAATAAGTCTGATTCAAAGGTAAGATGTACTCATATTATGATTTAATTACTGTTATTAGTAATCTTAATTGAAAAACACTCGAAATTTACGTTATACATGTATTGGATTGTATTGGACGCTAACTAAATTAATTTTTGGACTAACAGGAAAGTCGTGGTTCAAAAAGCGATGGGATGAGTTCTTCAGAAGATGAAGACGTTCTTCAACTTCATCCTAAAACCAAAGGAAGAAGTCGATCATTTTCTTATTCTGGTTCTTCATCTTCAGAAGAATCAAATAGCGACAGTTCAGCTTCATCTCATCTTAAGACCAAAAAGAATATCGCTAGAAATTCTTCTACCTCAACTTATAGTGACTCCGAGAGCTATTATTCTGACTTTTCAGCCAAAGAGAATCCCATTAGAAAAGCTGATTTGCAAAATACCTCCAAAACTCAAACAAATAAGAAATCTGACATAACTCAAAGTACTTCAAGTCCTATTGCATCTTCATCTTCGAGGGTTCCAAAAGGTAGGACATAAATATTCTTATGCAATATCATTCAATTTATATTTCATTTATGAAATAAATAGCAAACTTGATATATCACTTTACAGTGGGCAAAGATTTGGGAGCTAAAAGTTCAAGAGAATTAGGAAAAAATTCGACACGAATTATTTCACAAGAAGGAGTTGGCCATATTTCTTCTCCAAATCCGAAGCAAAAAATGTCTTCCATAACTAATAAAAGAAAAGGATCTGGAAAATTACAAACACAAAAGAAACGACCAGAAAGTAAGAAAATTATGACTTTGTCTCGAAATATTTAGAATTAATTTCCCCTTATTTTAATGATTTTGAATTACTTTATTACCTACATTGATTTTAATTATTTTTTATATTGTAGAAATTCGCTCTGACTCTGGTGAAACTGACACTAGCACAGAGTCTTCTTCCGAATCTGATTCTGAGCCTCGTATGACATTATCAGAAAGGTTTGCTAAATTGAACCAGATGTGCAACGATAAAAGAGAATTTGCGAAGCCTATTTTATCTCCAGACGAAATTGATAAAAAATTAAAAGTAGTTAAAGATCTCAAGAGTTCTGATATGAAAGTTTTCATCGCATCTCCTTCACCGAAAGTACAGAGTAAAAGGTAATATAATAAAATTCAATTATGTTTATATTATTTATATCTCTTATTCGCTTTTATTGTGTTTGTCATACATATCTATTTGTAAATTTATTTCATAAATCCAGATCACGTCCAGATAGTCCAGAATGTGGCGTAAATGAGAAATTATACTCGTCAGTTGAACGCAGACGACATTTTGAGAAAATGCAGCGCGATGAACCACAGGACCGGCCTTCTGATTGGTCTGATGTTAGAGTTCGATATAATTATTACAAGTAAGTTTTTTAAGTCATATTGAAGATTTTTTAAATATGATGTATTTTTAATAATGATAGGAAATTAATAATAAATTCACTTCAATTAATTTTAGGGATCGTGGGTATTTTAACGAACGTCCCTTAGATCTAGAGGCTTATGTGAAATGGGAAAATTGGTGGTACGCTTATCGAGATTGGCTTGCAAACACTGGTTATTATGACAGAAAGAATCAAGACCACTCTGAGCCCCGCTACGATGAAAGAGATGTGCCCATGAGATCATCTTGGGGTCATCAGTCTCACTATCCTCCTTCTCATAATTTAAGGACTGATCTTCCAACAAGGAGAGTTGAAAGATACAATACTTTACCTTCACGTCAAATTTTTCAACGAGAACCGCAACCACTACCATTGAATCATGTACCTATAAGGAGTCGGATCGGAAGAATTCCTGGAGGCTCTCTTGTTGTGAATATCCGCCAAGGTAATTCATTAGGAACTCCTTCTGGGTTCGGAAGAAGAGTTGGGGTCGTCAAGAATGTGAATAACTCTCGAATGTAGATGCATAATAATATGATTTAATATATATTTATAGGTATTAAACGTATAACCATTATTTTCAAATATTCTTTGTTCCTCTAACTTATTGTTAAACTAGGTATTAATTTGTATTTCTCATGCTTAGATTTTGGAATTGATCCTTTAATCTTAAAATGTGTAAATAGTTAAGACGTTGATTTATAACAAAATATTTTAATTTTAAATTATAAGTTTATAAGGATGTTTTTATGGAGTAGGTCGATATTGTTCAAAATTGCTTGAAATCTTATTTAAGATATTCGTTTTATTAATTCATGATGTATGATAGACAATTCTTATAAATCGTTTTAAGACGAATCATTGATAAAAATCATGATAAAAATTATAACTTACCTATATTGAAAATTGGAAATGTAAACATTGTTATAAATTAAGAGGTCATAAAAGCGAATACCTAATAAAAATCTACGTCAATTGGTAATTTTAAATACAATGTTAGTAAATGTATTATAGGTATGTTACATAAATACAGATAGTTCTGGGTATATTACATAATTGTAATATGCCTATTTGATAATTGTATTTATAATTATTAGACATTACTAGTAGTAATTTAGTCAAAATCGAATTGTATTAACTTTTCAAAAAGGAAAATCGGCCCATTTCTGGAATACAGATCTATCGTAAGGTTGTTAATCGTTTTATTTTTATGTTAGCATAAACGCTAAACATTAAATATTTTGAACTTCGAATTGATTCTTTTTCTTATGGTTAGCTTTAAAATATGAATTTTTAGTCCATGCTTAAAATCGAATACCTAAGCATGAAAGTTGGAATATAAAATATATCAAATCACCATATTTTAATAATTGAGATTAAAGAGTAATAGAAATGAGAATGTGAATGATAGGTAAATATAAGGTTTTAAAACAGGAGAGAGAGAGTTGGGCCCTTCCATTCGATGATGAAGTTGATCCTTTGGTTCAAATGGTTTGTTTCCTCTTCTCTCTGCTTCGTATCTGCTCACCTTCTCAACTTCTGTTGACGATGAGTCGGTCGAGGATTCCGATGGATCATGAGAAGAAAGATCATAATGGGTTTTCTTCACTTCTCTCGAACTATCTGATTTCCCTCTCATGAACACATTTCCTTCAGTTTGACTTTCACTCATTTTTCCTTTAACATCTTCGTTTGCAGAATGCATATAAGATTTAGATCCAAGATAAACACGGATGACTCTGAAGTTAGAATCCTGAAACAATTACCAAATGTCATTAAATTATAGAAATTGTTTAGTTAAGTCACGCTCTTTTTATAATCTGTTTGATCATTGGAACCTGAAAGTCATAAGTGTTTGTAATGAATCTTTGAAGTCTGTTTGTAGTAACGTAAAGATATCCAATTTCGTCAAATGCAAATGTGTCTGGCCATTGCATCTCAATGTTATTTTGTATGAGAAGCGTCGTTGTCTTCCCATCGAGCTGCTCATGATGAGAAGTGTTAAAAAACCGGACAGAGTTTTCTCCTAAAAGTCCATATAACAATAATCCTTTGGAATCCATTGCGAGCCCAGCAGATTGAGAAGATTTTTTCCCAATTTTCTTAATTTCTTCATCTTTAAGTTCTAATGAAGATCCGCCCTCAATACTTTCTTTCAAATATTTTGTTTCCACTGTATAAATTTCAAAACTGCTGATTGCACAGTAGTAAAGGATGTCAAACCCTTTGTCCAGTGGAGAGAGTGCAATTCCGTTAACATTAGAGTTGATCGTATAGTTGATCTCTATTATGAAAATAAAAATCCAGATACATTAAATTATAAAATACAAATAAATCATTCTTGGCTTCAAATCCAAAGCTTGGTTTGATTAACGATACACACAAATTTATGCACGAATGCCAAAAGCCACAATGCGTGAAATATTACGTATGTGTAATGTTTTAATGTTTAACATTGAGGATTGGAAACCAGTTTCACTCTCAACGTCTTCATCTTAATTAGTGAGAAAATGAATTAAATATTACCCAGTATATTGAGATTCAAAGCATTTGAATCAGCATTCATGCTCGGATGCTGAACCGACCAACTCTTGTTTTCTCCATAATTGTAAACGATAATTTTGGCTTCGGCAGCGTCAGTGATATAAGCCCAGCACTTTTCCATTGTTGTACATCCCACCACGAGGTCGTTGAGGAAATTCCTCGTCCAAGAAACCACTTCTCTTGGAAAGTCATACCTCCAAAGAATTTTGTCCTTCTCTAGGTCAATTATAGTGAGCTTGGGAGGGCAAAGCTCTGGCCCAGTCGCACCAGTCAATTCTCTTCCAACATCCAACACCCACATCCGCCCAAACTGGTCAATTTCCATTGATTGAACATACTGGAAAGCTTCGCAGTTCCCCAACTCTTGCATTTGCCATGAAGGATATGGAATAAGAAGTTTTTCCTTCTCTTCCCCAGTTCCTTGCTCAACATAAGCAAGTGTTGCTGGGATTGCAGGTCTCCACCGGGGAACGGAGAGAAACACGCGATTGTTCATCACTTTGATCCCGGCTATCACATTATTCTTATGATCGAATCCTTCAACAGCTTCGAACTTTTGTTTCATTTCCAAAGATTCGTATTTAAAGTCTATAGATTTCCAACTTAGGACGGTTTCTGGGATTGACAAAGGCCGTTCGACGGCTTCTTCTGACTCTTCCATTTCTTCGGCATGAGATGAAAAGATTGCAAATGAAAACAACCAAACCACTGAGGGTGCAAGTAATAACATTTTAACTATGGGCTAGCAAATAAGTTAATAAGTATAGATAATGAGATTGGGTTAATTAGACGTTGGCGAGGTCCTCGGCTTCCTCTGTGCATTCAGAGAGGCGGGCAAAGACTGGGGAAGAATGGATTTGATCCCAGGCTTATTATCTCCCTGCCCTTCTAACAATATTTGCCAATTTCTCCCTTGTTTCTCCCCTTCTCACAGTCGAACACGCGAAATGTGAGGAGAGTATAATTAATTACCATATTCTTCCTCAGCTTCGCCGTTGAAGGACGCAGCATGCAAATAAAATGCCTTGGGATATTATCCCTCCACAAATTCATTACGAGAGGATGTTTTAAGTTGAATATTATGTATTTGACTTTTCTTATCATCAAATTGAACCTACAATTTGAGGGCAATTTTGAAAGTTAGCAAAATTATGTATTTGACAAACTATTGGTCCCTCCTTAATTGAAAACAGTCATAATTTTTACGACGACCGTTTTTGTTAAAGTTTCATTTTAAATCATATTATTATAAAGTAAATAGCTTTAACCTAGCATAGTGATCAAACGATTATAGTAATTTTAAATGACATTCTCCCTACATATTTGAATTGACACTTTCATGATTTGGTTAGGTTGATGACAATGAGAGTATTGAATGTATTTATGTATTCGCAAGAATTTCACACCTTTATAAGATAAAATTAAGATCCGCCTTTTCAAGTTAAATTACAAGACATCCCCAATAGGCAATTTTTAAACTTCTATAGATAAATTACCTAAAATTAGAAATAAAAAGTTAGATTTCTCACAGGACTAAGCTAAAGGTTTCATTCGATCTATGTATTTATTCGACTTAACATGCCGAATTACATATTTAGGTATCTTATGTACGTATAAATAGGATAGGTAGAATCTGGATATGCGTATTTCTGTATCGTAGTACTATAATGCAGTGGTTGAAACTTTTAACCCTATCCAAATTAATTCTTAAAGCAATGCAATAATCATACGTAATGTATTGTAATGATTTTTGTTCAAAGAATTATCATTCATGAGTATAGCCATGAAGTTAATGCGCATTTCAAGTATCAAATAAAGAACGCAAACATTCGTTTACATCAATTATAATTCGCTGTAAATTAAACAATTGCTCCAAAGGTGCCGATATTGAACAAATGAAATAAATTACGTTCGTTTGCATTATTATCTAACGACATGGGAGGTATGAAACGAATCTATTTAACTAGGAGAAGGTAGCTAATAATCATCTACCTATTAAATTTACGACATTATAATGTACATGTCCATTAATGCATTAATGATATTAAGAACAAAAAGATGAAATAAAGTGTTGTTTCATGAGAAAATAATCTTCAACTTTTCTCACATTACGGTATAAACTGTACCATTATCCTTAAAAGAGTATTTTGATTTTTGATGATGAATCTTGGTGCCAGCTTCACATTTATTCCATTTACATGCTACCCTTTAAAGGTAAAATTAAATTATCCTTTAAGATCCATTTTCTAAAATTCATGCGGTTAGCTTGTAATGTCATAAAGTAATAAAAAAACATTAAAAAATGTAATTTAAATAAATTTGAGTTTATTATTTTTAAAACAAAAAATTGAATTATAGCTAAATAATTATAATCTAAGTAAATGTTTGTGGAATACGCGTAAATCAAAGTGAAAATATTAAGATACTGGGTCTGAAATTTGACTCTTCTAACTTAGGAAAGCCATTTTTCTATTGTCAAAAACTGTAACATAAACTGTTAAACATATTTGTTATATAAAAAGCTGTATGCTATAAAATCATTAAAAAATATGTTAAGTCAGTTTCATGTAAAATCAATAGATAACTTAGAACTGATATAAATTTGAAAGAGTCTCAATTGAGATGAAGCAAACCGTTGGTTAGTTGAATGTTGAAAACCTTTATGAAAATTTAAATCTATCAATACAATAAATGTTTAGGATACAAACATCTGTATTCACCCCAAATTATTTTAAAAATACATTACTTCATCAATTCATCATCAAAAATATTGTCATCAAACAAGAAGAAAATCAAACATTCACACTTCATTTACACCATCTTCAAATTGAGGTAAAAAATCTCTACTTTACACTGGACCCAAATTATGGAATTAGATAAAAGCCCTCAATACCAATATCCTTAACCTTAACAGAATTGAATTAAAGAAAAAACATTTAAATATTTACATATATAGTATGATAATCAATAATTTTAACATAATATTTATAACTGTTATCATATAACATATGTATCATTGTCAGCTTATTTGGCATAAAGAGCCTAAATAAGTCAAGCCCACGTAAATATGGAAGAAGAATAAGCAAGTGAGGGCAGGGTGAGCAGTGAGGGCTGTTGTAACTTGTACCAACCCGGGTTTTATACATTTAAATTTTTCTTTCAAATCGTTCCTTGAGCAAATTTTCCAACTTAACAGCATCAGCCGTAAAGTTTCGAATTCCTTCAGATAATTTGTCGGTGGCCATTTGATCTTCATTCATCATCCATCGAAAGATTTTCTCATTCATCACAATTTTCTCCAAATTTGTGCTCTTGGCTAGTAAAAGAAAAGGATAATTTAATCAAATAAAAGTTGATATTCAAGATAAGATAGAAATATTTCACTGTCTAATCTCCATTAACAAACTACCGATTAATTAAGGTGGAAATAATATAAATTAAAAAAGAATACCAGAGCTTTCACTGAGACGTCGTGGGACGGATTCATTGGATGATGCCAATTCTTGAAGAAGTACAGGTGAGATGGTAAGAAGATCGCAACCAGCAAGAGCTTTCACTTCACCTATAATTATAATAAAAAATGTTAAGTCAATACATATGAGAACTCGTATTTACTAGTATTTATGCGTAGAACTTAAATTGAATTAATTCTACTGATTTTGTATTCTATTATGAAAATTAAAATTACCAGTATTTCTGAAGGATGCTCCCATCACTTGAGTCTTGTATCCAAATTTCTTGTAGTAATTGTAGATCAGCGTGACGCTGATGACCCCTGGGTCTTCCAAAGGTTCATAAGACTTCTTACCATTATTTGCCACGTGCCAGTCCATAATGCGACCAACGTATGGAGAAATGAGCGTCACGACATCAGCACAAGCCACGGCTTGAGCGAAAGAGAACAAAAGGGTCAAATTGCAATTGATCTTCTCTTCTTTTTCCAAAAATCTGAAATGATTAATGTATGTAGTATTAAATTTTCTCTTTAATTTCAATAGTAGTAAATTGTTTAAATCATTTAAATTATGTGAGATAAATAAAATACTTTGCAGCTTCGATTCCTTCCCAAGTAGAGGCCAATTTGATGAGGATTCTTGTCCGTGGAATTCCGGCTGCTTCGTAGAGAGTGATGAATTTCTTCGCCTTTGCAATTGACCCTTCTTTGTCGAACGACAGCCGTGCGTCCAATTCAGTTGACACCCGTCCTGGGACCATTTTAAGGATGTGACACCCAAAGAGAACGAAAAGTTTGTCTGAAGCTGCTTGAACCATTTCATCGACATTTGACCTGACATTAAGATGGAAAAACGAATTGAGAATAAAATCAAAGGGATTTGTTTGTTTATTACGCTCCGCAGGTTCTTCCATACTCGACAGCTTCGTCAATTAAAGGTTTGTATTGTGGCATGGTTGAAGCTGCCAGGATGAGCGAAGGATTCGTTGTGGCATCAGTTGGTCCATATATTTTGATAGCTATAAAATAAAAATTAACATATTTGTTAGGTTAAAGATTACAAATAGTCAATGAACGATCTATAGAAATGTGTTGATATTCTTTTGGTTTGTTGATATTGATGGCGAATTTATCATATAATTGATTCTGAATATATCCAAGGCATGGGATAATTACCTTCAAAGTCGCCGGTGTCAGCGACGACGGTTGTGAACTTCTTGAGTTGATCAAGAGACGAAGACATCTTAGCTGCTTCGAGTTCGTATCAAGTTCGTTCACACTGGGGAATGAAAGCAAACTATTCGACTATCCTGACTCCTTTATAAATGGATTAGGTACTCTGTATATGTATTATCTCACTTTTAAGGAGCTATTATATTTATTTTTAGGATAATACCAATATAAAAATGAACAATTACAGTTTGGGTTATGAGAGATATTTTTAAATAGATTTCGAGAGAAGGGTCTCATAAGTGATTAATGGGATGAAAGGTCAGTTTGGTTTTCTACCTTTATAGCTCTGCCCAAATAGATTTCTGAGGATTCGGGATATTTAAACTAATATATTTTTTTAATGTAATTATGTGGAGATAAATTATCTGTACGGAAAGAAAGGAATGCAATTAGTTTTGTCTTTATAAATCCTTTTATTCTTTGTCACGTTCGTTCCTCGTGTTTTGAAACATTTGATAATTTGTTTTGGAACTTTGTTTTATGCCCAATTACATAGTTAACGATAATTTATTTAAAAATTTATCTCAGGAGTTTTTATATTCAAAATTACAAGTGAAGTTGAAGGCTACAAGTCTAGCAATTGTCTAAATTAATTTTTAATGTTCCGAGTTTCTTGAACTCTCAAAACGACAGGGACACTTGCATGCATAGGAGAACATCAACATCCGTATTGATAGGGGGAGACTTTTCACAAAACTTGGATTTACCAAGCCCATTTCACGGTAAAATGGGCTTGGTAAATCCAAGGAAAGTTTAAAAGTGGTTTTACGTGTTTTTGAGTTTTTGCTTAAATAATTAATTGAAAAAATGTTAAAAATGTTTAATGAAAAACGAGTCGGTTCGGTAATTAAATGGTGCGATTCTCTATAAGATTAGTATTTTCTGAAGTACACGTATTTACGTATGCTCTCCATTTACATATTTATCATTTCAATTGAAATGAGCATGAGCCATTAAATATAGTTATTTGTACATTAGATTATACAATTAAAAAATTGCGCGATTTTTTTCATTACAATTTTAATTTTTAATTCATCTTCGAAAATATTATATTTACTTACATTTAGTTTAGGATCAATAAACTATAATACCTACATTATGTACCAAAAGTTTAATTTTACTAACAATTAGAGAATTTGTATTAAGTCATTTAAAAGTAAATTGGAATTTTAAACCAGGGATTGAATGAGGGAAAAGAAATAAAAAATAATCATAATTACACCATGATGTAATAATTTCCTATCGCTTTTTAAATCCATACTTTTTTCGTTCATAAAACAAATCCGTTTTGGAACTTCCGAGGTTTACGATCTTGGGACATCCATCTCTCTAAAAATTAAAAATCAATATGGAATTATTATTTCGTAAAAATTAAAAGGCATTATAGCATAATATAGGTAGTATTGATTTAAGTTAAAAAATAACTAAAAGTAAAGACTAACGGCTTTAATTGATTTCATTAAATATTCAAGATGATTGTAAAAATAAAACTTACATCTTTTTCTTGTATAGTGCATTCTTTGCAATAATATGCATCCGATACTCCAGGTCCTCCACATATGACACATCTTCCTTGATAGGAGCCGTAGTTACACTCGTCGCAGATCCGAACCAGAGTGCAGGGGCGTACATAGGAATCACAAATGACACATTTACCATCGCATTTTTCGCAGAGTCTTCCAATAGCTATAATATAAACAAATGACTTTTATTAGCTTATAATTTCAAAATCAATTAACTCTTTAAAAAGTCAGAAAGTGAGTATGCGAGGGCATCGCCGGTTCGTCGGCATTTCTTAAAAGTACAAAATTGTGAATATCTTACCAACGCCAGGTTGCTTCCTACAGAAAATCAAGTCAGGATGATGTTTTGCCATTTGAAACAAAGGATTGTTTTAAATAAGAGTCGGTTTAGTAAATGGTCCAAAGATCAAATGATCAATTAGATTTTGATAATAAAAAGAGTCAAAGAAAAAGAGTCGATGTGAATGGTAAATGAAAATCGCGCTGAATGCTTTCTTATGTATTCGTCTATAGGGTTTCACGAGTTAGATGAATGGGAGATTTTACCTCTTGACGTGTGGTTGATGAACTGTGGTGTGACTCTGTCTGTTGAACAAATCCATCCAAAGATTCAGAGTTTCAATCAGAGTTCTTGTCTTCTTCCAAACATTGGCCGACAATTACCTAATTAGTCGAATAATCATCAAGAAATGCAAGCAACGAATTGTAAGCAATGATTATATAATTTAGATTTAACCATCGATAGACGTAATTTAATTCTTTAAAACAATTCGATCAAAATACTTATCCGAACCGATATTGAGATTTTACTATTAATAAATTATGATTCTAACATCTAACCTAAACTAACAATAAGCACTGATTTTTAATCAAAATAGTTCAATTAAATTGGTTTTTAACAAGATATTAAAAAATTGGTTTTTAACAAGTTATTAACGATATTAGTTTAAATAGACAATGACTCATGCCGCTCTTTATAACCAGTCATATTATTATCTTAAATATCCTGTTCCTGTTATCTTTAGTTGATTTTTAAATAATTAATTTCAATAATAATCAATTGGAATAATTAGATGATTTCAGGATTAACGTTGATTTTTTTTATTCTTTTAGTTAAACTTACTTCAAGTACGAATTATTGTTAAAATCTCATGTACTTGGCAAAGCGTATTTGACATTTTCCACTTGAACACGTTAAAATGATGAGAAATGGGAGGAACTGTGCAATTTACTTTCTTTTTGTCATCACTGGGCTTGTACTTAATGTAATTGAAGTCGAGAGCGATCGAGATGACAGAGTTAGCAAAAAGATTTACGAATCCATTTCACATAATTACACTTGCTTTCTCCGTCTGAATGGAACTCATCAAGCTGGATGTACCTGTAAGCCAATATGCTAATAAAATATCAAATCCATATTTATTTTTAGTAAATACTTAATTTTGGACATTTTCTTGAATTTTAGCTAAAGAGGGTGGCAATGTGGGAGTAATTCATCTGATCAATTCAGATACCTCCTTAAATTGGGTATTGAAAGATGGGCCGCATAACCCTTACATTGCTCTAATCTACCCTAACCAGTTCAAAAGAGATGTACTCATTAGATTTAAAAGTTCTCAGCGAGTCAATGGTATTCTTTTGATGAAGGAAAATGCTACAAGAGCTTCGAATTATAGTTTTTCGCCAGATCAAACATGTCCAAATCAAGGCTATGGTAAGTTGCTTAAACGTGAACGGAGTACGCATATTCTTTTTCTTAATTAGTGTCATATTTAAATTGTTTTTATATTAATAAAGGCTATGATGACAAATCCGATTGTCAAAACTGGAATCCAGCTGGAAATGGTCTCATTTATGAAGATTGGGGCTTCCCTATATTTTATATTGACGTGGACGAAGACATTATTAAATTATTAGAAGTATGTTAGATCAATCAGATCGATCAATATTTCGTTAAAAATTGACTGAATTTTATTTTAATGTTGTTTTTATTTTAACCCTAATTTTAGTGTTTTAATAAATTCAACTCACCGAATTCCGACGGAGACAGAAATTGGCCATTATGTGCTGCGGAATTACAATCTTTCATGCAGGCATCGGTTGACACTCCCACATGTATTCGAAGAGGAAATTATGTCAGCCTTAACCCATCACGTAATTACCTTAGTGTATCTTTGTTCGGTAGATTTTAAATATTGTGGATTCACGAAATCAATATAAAAATGTATTTATTATGAATATTTAATATAATAATTTTAAAGCTCGCCTTTGCGATCCACTTGGTGGTTGGAATATATGGTCGACTCTTTACAGCAGAAACCAATCAACTCCGTATCATAAAAACGAAGCGTGAGGAAAATTGAATTTTTGCCCTATATACATACATTATACCAAATTAAACATTTTTACTTTTTATATTTATTTGTATACCTAGGTAAAAATTACATAAAGTTCTTATTTTATAAGTATAAAATAAGAACTTTATGTAATTTTTTGCACTTTTTAGATCTGTCATTGTTGTGGCAGCTCGATTGGATTCATCATCCATGTTTGATGATTTAAGTCCCGGTGCAGATAGTACTGCTTCTGGCATTGCCACACTTTTAGCAATGATTAAGCATCTGGGATCTGTTAAAGACCAGCTGAAGAAATCTCCAGTTAGTGAATAAGTCTCATAAGCTTAAATTTCATTAATTACGAACGCTTAACTTTGGAAAACTAATTTTATTTGTCTTTTTCAGATTGAAAACGTATATTTTGTTCTATTCAACGGTGAAGCTTTCGATTACATTGGTTCAAGCAGGCTTGTTTACGACATGGTTAAAGGACAATTTCCAACTAAAGATATAGCCAACAAAAGTAAATTCATAAAATATAAATTAGAATATACCTTAATAACTATATAATAAGTACCTACGCATTTCAAAATAATTGGCTTACTTTTTTATGTTTTAATAATTTTGTAGGTGACAGTCTTCCAGCCATCTTAAATATGAAAAATATTAAATATTTCATTGAAATCAATCAAGTTGGGCTCGGTGCGAACAGTAGGGAATATTTTGTGCACCAAAACTGGAACGGAAATGAATCTGGTAGAATTGTCAGTGTTCTGAAAACGGAAGGAATTAAAGTTGGACTTGACATTAATACAAGCAGTATTAGTAAAATCCCACCGGCATCATTTCAGTCTTTTCTCAAAGTCAATTCGACATTGCCTGGAGTCATCGTCACAAATTTTGATCATCAATTTGAGAATAGGTTAGGTTATTTTATGATAAATTATAAAATAATGCAGACAGAGATTAATACAGATATGTAATATGTATTGAGTTGGTGTTTATTATTATTCTTTTAGGTTTTATAATAGCATCTTTGACAATGATGCGAACATTGGTTACTCATATGCAAATGGCTCAGTGATTCCACTCAATTCTGTTACAAACAGAATCGCCATGCTTGCTTCAACTCTTGCCAGAACCGTAGTCAACTTAATGGGAGGAAATTCTTCTACTATTCAACCAGATAATAAAATTGTGAGTTCATCCAAATTTAAAATCAATAAGTATATATTATGATTTATTTCCACAAACCCTAATTGTAATAAAACTAATTTGGTAATGAAAATGAATTTCGTAGGTGGATGAGCTTCTCAATTGTTATTTGGTGACTCCATATTGTCAAATATTTAAAATGATTGCTCCAAACACAACATATAAAAAGCCCAACCCTTTCCCACTATACTCTGGAATTCATAACAGCTACACGATGAACCACCTTTCCTTCATGACGTGGAGCATAATGGGTTTTTTCCAAGGAAAAAAGGTTCCATTATCTAACGAAGAATGTATCAAAATAAAGGACAACGATCAAAAGTTTTTGGTTCGTAATAATTTACTTAATTTTTCTATCAGCCATTATAAGTATTTTTTAATACAAGTACATTATTTATGACAAATTATGATACTACCATATATTAAAATAGAAAACACATTTTTGGATCAATGAGAGCTGCTTTGAGTCGACTGCAAGTGCCACCGATGCTCTTAGCCCTGCTTTTGTTGAAAGCAATTATGATTTCAAAAGCCGTGTTTATTCTACATGGACTGAATCCGTTTGGAAATCATTCTCCGTCCGGATATTTATCAAACCATCTTTGGCTCATGAACTCTCCATCCTATTTTCCGGGATCTTCGTCCTCTTATCGAGTTTCTTTGCGGTGGGATGGTTCACCTCTAACGTCCGCATCGCATTTGACTCAAGGTATCAAATTTACGATCCCATTTTAATGTCCATTCAGTAAAATGAAAAACGATGAGATAAAGTCATATTAAGAAATTGAATATTCTAAATACTATATAATCTGTATATTTGCTATACAAATGGATGTTCCTAAATATTTTTACGATCCTTCTTACAATCAGCTAAATTATAAATTAATGATAATTATGAATAGCTACAGAATTCAAGCTGAAATCGTAATCGAAAGTTTTTGAATTATTATATTGTATTTTGTATTGAATACCTACTAAATTTTTATTTAAGTTTTTACAATAACTACTTCTGAAAAATTAAATCCTTATTGATAGCATTTTTATTAATTTTTAATTATATTTATGGTATACGATTATTTGATTGAACATTTTTTATAATTTAATACTAATCTTAGGACTAATTTCTTATCTTATATTTAAAACTTTAAATATTAGCTTAACTTTTTTATATTATTCTATTATATTCATCTAACCAGCACAGTTTATATCACAGTTAAGGTGTTTTAACATAAATTGCAAGTTTAATGTTGATTTTTATTATTTTTCAGAGATGATTTGCCATCATGCTAGGGTTTGCTAGCAAATCAGATACCCATGGTCGATATTTATGCGTCCAATTCCGGTCCTGATCCGGTTCAACTTTAAATTTTATTAAAGGTCTGCAATGCTTACTTACAAATAAAATCATTACATTCGCTTAATTAATAATTTTAATTTACAATAATTTTATTATACAATACTTATTTACAGTTAACACCTGGAGGTCGTGGATATCTGATTTGCTAGGCAAATTTTGAAAACGTTAATTTACTTACAATGTTACGATTAACTTAAAACTATGTAGTTATCTTATTTCTTTTACTACTTTTATATTAAATATTATGCTTTATCGGAAACCGCTAAACGGAAATTTTTTAACCTATTCTTCGCATCTTCTTTGCAAATAGTATTTTTTAATTATTTTCTCATAGATCATCTGTGACAGATGAGTAATATTTATAAAATGTGTAATACTCTTGACCTTGACTGGTTTAAAAGTTGATGCGTAATGAATGTCATTTAGATCATGTTAGCCTTGTGTAAATGACACCTTATAACTTACTTATTAAATAAATTGTAAATTGTCGTATGTGATGTTGGGAAGTAAAATATTTATCAGTTATAAAGATATCATGCATATTGTAATAAAATATAAATAACTGACAATAATTGTAATTCGTAGTTATAAATAATAAGATTTAAAATATTATGGAACAACCTTTTTTGGTGAATGCTGTTCATAAGTAAATACCATTTATGATGTTTTAAGATAAATAAAAAAAAATCTGCTTCAAATTTTGTAATATACATTCCAAGCGTATTTAACTTTTCGGAGGTCAGATGTAAAAGGAGAATTTTGTAATAGCTAAACTTGTAAATATATACTATCTTATTAATTATTTAATGTTTTATTAATAAGAGCGGCGCTCTTAATATGCTGATAAAACCTTCTTACCATCTTAAGAGATATTTCTTTCTATCTTATTTAATTTAGGTGAGTATTGTTTATATGAAATAAAATATTGTTTATTTTGTATAAATTATACAGTTAAAATATTTTAATTTCATCGTTATAATGCTTTATCATTGGAATCACTTTATTTAAAAATGAATAATGATGAAAATAAATGTTGATAAAACATTTTTGTTTTTCAATATTTATCATATTTATTACTTATAAAGTAAGTTTTCCTATTCGTTATACTTTTGTTTTATGGTGTATCAAGGTACTTACCTATGTATTTATTACTAACAATAAGTAATAATTAAACAGCATCGAATAAAAGTAATTAAAATAAAATAAAAATTACTTATTATTAAACTTAATTTGAAGATCACTGTGACTTACAACAGTTTTTTTAGCATACACTCCAATTAAAATATTTACCTAAATATCCAAAACCATTCATTCAAAATCGAGAAGCATCAATATTCACTCCCATTCATTCTTGATAAAGTTACTAGACTATCAAATTAAAATCAGTCCTAGAAATTTTGTACAGTTATTGCATACGCTCAAAGTCAACATAAGAGTTCACAATGTACGAGCTATAAAATAAAAATATTTTACTTTTAAATCACAAGATTACAGAGATACAATTTAAATTATACTCTCAAAGTATAAACTAATAAGGGCATTAATCATGAGTAGTTATTTATCATACAATTATTTGTACAGAGTTACATCTCATAATATCTCTAATTTGCGAGCCATGCTACAAAATCCATAATATATTGTACTCAATGTTAAAAATCAACTCTTTTGTAAATGAACATGGAAAGAGATAGAGGAGTCAAATGGAATGTTATTCTAGTGGACTTCGGTCCTGAGTAATTAAGTGTAGTATTTGGAAAGACAGAAAGGCGAGGGAGTGTCGTGCTCCACAAATTAAACTCTATTCTCCATTTGATGAGATAATAAATTGAGCTTGAGGCATTGTAACAAAATAGGGAGACTCCAGGCGTTTCTCCCTTAATATATTGCATTAAGTTTTCGTAAAGTGATTCTTGAATGTGTGTTTCCTGTTTTGAGCATCTCAATTAAATGGAAGAAGTTAGTGGGAAAGTTGGAAAAGGGAAAGCCCCATAAAGACAATCTGCTCCTTCTAACTTTTGCATCATTTGAATGAAAAACTCATAAAAGAGTCTTTGAAGAGGATTAAAAAATTAAAAATTAAAGGGAAGAAGGAAGGTGGAAGTGGAGAAAGAAAGTTATGAATACATTTTATGAGCCATCATGGCTCTCAATAGATAGGAGACTCTATTACTAATGTACATAGACTTCTTATATATTAGAGTAACTTGGGCGGCACAGAGCCGCTTCCAGACCTAATTACCATTATCCTTAAACATTTTTCGCAAGACTTCCACTAATTCCCTACATTAGCTACTTTATAAATATCAAAGCACTCATCATCATCGCGAGATGAATAAAAGAATACATAGAGATTGTAATAGAGAATACTTGGAGAAGATGAGAAAAGTCAAAAATATCTTCAAAGTTAATCTCAAGACGAGTGCCCTTTTTTAATTAAGGGGCCACTCTTCAAAATCATAAATGGGATAATATGATTAAGGTAATTATAATATATATTTTATATGAAGTTTAAAAGAAAACTTCAAAATACTATTTTACGGCTGTGAAGAATCACTATTGTCAATCAACAAATCATTCCCATCATTGCTGCTTTCGTCCGATTCATCAAAGGAATCTTCTGAAAAAATAACGAATTATAATTTGTCTTTATAAGCATAAATATGCAACATAAATTATTATATTTTATATCCAATTACCTCCATTATGGACCATCCCATTCACTCCATCCGAGTCATTCTGTCCCGGGCCAATTGTCGCCAAATTGTCAGACCAGTATTTCAATGCAGGCTTAGTCCCATGAGTCTTAATTTTTTTGACCTGAGTCATTTATAACATTGATTTATGATCTTACTCAAAAAGTGAAAATGTGAAAAATAAATGTACTTTTGGAGTAACTGTTGCTTCAGGATTGGAAGCATCCAGCATGGGTTGTAAAATTCTTCTCCTTGCATTGATAAACCAATTATTCACTTGAAGTAGAGTCAAATTTGTCTGAGCAGCTATCTGTCGTTTCTCGTCCTCCGTAGGGTATGGGTGCTGTGTAAATAACAAATTGACTCAATTTCGGAAGAGAGCAATAGCTCCGGGTGGAGTGCTTAAGAGTAACTTTGCTTCAGAGAGAAGATTAGCTAAGGGACATTCATCATTTTGAATCAAACCCCTACGGTTTTAATCATGTGCATCCTAATTGAAACGCGAGGGAGAGAAAAGAGGGGTGCACTTGCCACAATATGCTGAAAGAGCCATGATCTCATAATGGAAGTCGCATGTTTAGGAAGAACCCCTCGTTTCGGCTTCTTCCTCCCTAAAAAATCTTCTTCGTCTTCCACTGAACTAGGGGATGGCGGAGCTGCAAAGCAATTTCAAACTTAGTGATTATCCCTTTGTCATTATAATAATCTATCAATAAAAAACCGAAAATATCTTAGGTATACATACTGGAATAATACTGAATACTAGATATTTTCCAATCGAGGGGTCAAAATCCAATATAAATATTAATTAATAATCAATAAAGAACACCAAAGTTGGTATTTAAAAGGATAGTTAAATTATTTTATTTAAAAGTATCGAATATTGTAACTCACAGGAAGCGATGCTGCTTTGTACAAAAGGATCAGGAGCGGAAGAAGAGGCGGGACAGGTATTGGCACCAATTTGTGATAAGGGCGTTCCTCCGTGAATTATTCCAGCTTGGATGGTTGGCGGGACGTGATTGCTGCTGTTGCTGTGGTCTGGCGATGAAGAGTGGCTAAGGAGCGAGAGCGGAGCGGCCTGAGGAGGACCGCTACTCAAATGGTACACTTGGTTAGCTCCGCAGCTCTGGAGATGAAACACTCCGTTGTTTGGCGGTGAGACGGAGTCTCCATTGGAGGAAAATGAATGATGAGGACTATTGCTCTGTGAGCTCATGTGACCTCCTGACCCGCCTCCATTTGCCCCGTCGTAGTAATCGGATCGGAGAAGATTCTCGCTCTGCATCTTACCCTTTAAACATGTTATATATCTATTGCAAAAGTCCTTGCAGAGTTCTTGGACTTTATCCAGTTCAAGAAGGTGGATCCTTAACACTTGAATCGCCTTGATCATCTAAAAAAATCAATGGGCAAGTGAGTTTCCTTTTCACAGCGAAAGATCTTTTATAAATTACCAGCCCATCGACTTCAGGATCATTCATGAGGAAGGGCTTCCTGTCTCTCTCCTGATGCTGGACAAATGCCTGTATAGACCACAAAATCTCAAATCTTTACCGATATCACCTTCGAAGAACGCAAATGTCACTTTCAATTTCAAATGTTATACCATAAGCTATACTAGATGAGGATGATTATAACTATAACTTCTCTATATACACAATTTATAATGCCTAAGAACATTGTTTTGTTATGTGAAAGTATGTGCTTACCTCAAGATCATGATGAAAGCTGTCTGATATAGGAGATTCAGAAGCTGTCTGGGATGCCATTTCACACTTTTCAAAGAGAAGGGCCAAAAGAGGAAACAGGGGATGCCTAACACAAAATTGATTAGCATTATTTTACATCGTACCTTTAAACACTTTAAACACATTGTAAGTAGTATGTAAATATGAAAGTTCTGTCTTATAAAAAATTCCAAATGACTTACTTGTAAACGGCCCTTTTATCAGCTTCAAACTGTGCCACATCCTGATATTGGGCATCATGAGGAGGAATGGGTTGAGAAGCGGCAATTGCCAAAGCAGCGTCAGTTTGCCCTCCAATTCCTCCCGCCACCGACAAGTCTTCAAAGCCAGGAGCCAACATTGTCCTTTCGCTCCCACTTCTGTCTTTCATCCTTATTGTTTCAGATCTGGGAGGGAAATAAGCCGTCTCTGCTCCGGAGATCCATTCTCGACCGACTCATTTCCTCAGGATCATGATAGCATTCGAACATGGAGGATTCTCTCGACGGTCCTAAAACCAAACAAACATTCAAAGTCAAAATTTCATTAAAAACCCGGCCCGTTAATGTATTTAAATATGCCTTGTGGTGAATTAGAATGCATGTATGAAAAATGCTCCAATTTGAAAACGAGTTGTTGTCGTAGAATGAGCTCCATTTCATGAATTGTTTTATTCCACCATACCATCCCACTCAAGTCCCCAGAGTGGCTGATAAGCCCAAGTTCCTATCGCGTCCCAAACTCCAGCTCCGAAATGAGTATGGAGAAGAGGGAGCTATAGGTGGAGTTTAATTAGTGAAACAATTTGGAGCAATGGGTCTCTCCTTCTCAGTGCGTCTTTTAATCTCCATAGTTTAGCATTGAGAAGGACGATTTGGGGAGAGAGATGGTCCAAACCAAGGAACATGAACGTGTAGAGAATCTCCTATCATTTGTGAGAAAGAACTAAATAATTTACTCCCGGCCTTGTCTCTCTCCCAATGAAGAGACGAGGAGGGGAAAGACGGCCTGTCCGCGATTGACATGAACTTTTAATTTGAAGAGTTATCAGAGCGAGGTGCATAAAGGTTAAGTAAGTCTATCAAATGGGAAAGATGTCGTAGTTAGAGTTGAAATTACAGAGCCAAGTGCTCAATCAAAGAGGAAGGAAATTTATAATGCGGCGCATAATAGACTTTTTGCCGAGGGTCTCCTCTTGAATATTGGTGAAGTGGGAACCACTGTCTGGCTCTTGGATCCGAAATTGTACGAGTTCTTCGGGTACCCCGAAGGACCCATTTCCCCTCCGAATCATCTCCACCCATCTCACTCCTCTCTCTTTCTCATTCTCCCGGATCCTATTCCCGCACTCTTTCCTCCCTCCACACAATAGCCTTCTCGCCTAACTTTAAAACGTGATCAATAGGATAAATGGGTCTCCTTACCCTCACACTATCTTTCTCTAACAAAATTGATCCTCTCCTTCATCTCATAACAATCATTCCGCTCGTCCCCACGTGGCTCAGGTGTATGCCAAACCTATCCTCGCCTCCCAAACCCAATTAAGAAGAATGGGCGGCATGAGCTATGAGACCCTCAAATAAACCCATAAAATTACCCCTCAAGCTTCCCAAGGAATTTAAAAACCACACACACGTGAAAATCCTATTAAACTCCAACTTGAATATCCCTCTGATGAGAATGAGAAAACGAAAATCAGTCATTTAATTTCCCCGAGCTCTTAAAATGTCTTTGGGAGAAAGAACTTTCCATGATTGCAAAATTAGAATGACTTGAACTTCAATTTTACTTTTTTTAACCCAAAATGACCAATCACCTACAAGTAAACCAAATTCGATCCATGCTTCAGTTTGTAATATAAAATATTTATACTAGGGTGGTGCGTCCAAAATGTCCGACAGTAATATTCGATTTTTTAAAAAACTATTAACATTTTCCCCAAGAATAATATATCAAATTGAAGCTTAATGTGACGATTAAAACACCATATCACTTATTCGAAAATTCCTCCTTGGTGCTTGACACACTCCTTAAGACGCGGGAT
>JAQGBZ010000544.1:0-33874 GCA_034687125.1 Neelides folsomi
AAAATAATAATAAGTATTTTTTTAATATTGGAATGTCTAACAAACATTTTGCCATTGTCAATTTGAATGGGTGAAATCCCTCTTTTAAAATAAAAATTAAAAAATAATTCAACTAATTTAATGGTTTCTTTTCTTAACATGATTTTAACGACAAATATTGAATTATAAATAATATATATTAGGTAAATGTTTTATGAGTTAATTTAGAATAAATTTTTATTATAAAATAATTTTCCAATTAACAAATTTCTTTTGAATAATTGAACTTAAACATTTTAGCATCAAATTATCTTATTAACCAATAATATATAGCTTTTTTTCAAATTGTAATGTTTTCATTCCAATTTGAATCGCCCAAATTATTCATAGCAATTTGAACTAAACAAACTAATTATTTAAAATTCTATATTCATTTATATCACTTAGGATAATCATTATTTTCAAATTGACATCTATTAAAAATTAGAATATATAAAATGACCAATTAAATAGAATCATCGTTGTAAAGTAAAAAATCAATCATAACGTTATCTACTCAATTTATTATTTGTAAATAAATAATATTTTAAATAGACAGTTAATTAAATGCCTTATCTGTATGGTTACCGAATTCCCGGGAACGCTCTCACATGGGAACATTCCGGTGAACGCTCCCATATTCCGATATACGTGTTCTCGGTAACGTCCCCATGTATCCTCATAAATGTGTTACCACAAGTATTCCCGAGAACCATTTTTCTGGCATGGGAAAGTTCCCGGCAAGTGGCATCCTTATCTATCTGGCCTTTTTGCAATCTTGTTAAGATGTTAACTTTTTACTTACGTTTTGTATACAATAAAGTACAATATAACACTGAATGAAAATCCGATTAGCAAAACTCGGTAAAAATAACGATTAAAGATGAAATGAAAGTAACATATTTAAAAAAAATTAACTGGGTTTTTTTAAAAATATCTTTTATTCACATTCTACATTGAAATTTGAAAATATAATCGTCTCTTTATTGAGTATGATATATACCATACCATACATAGTGCATGTTCGCAAATAACATAAAAATGATTGAAATATAAACAAAATAATTTAACATCTATAGAAAATTAAATCATTATATATCACATAGGATAAGTATTATTTTCAAATTGGCATCTATTAAAAATTAGAATATATAAATTGACAAATTAAACAGAATCATCGTTTTAATGTAAGTATAAAGTCAATCATAACAACGTTATGTTCTCAATTGATTATTTGTAAATAAATATTTTTTTAAATATAGTGTCAATTAAAATATTTAATGGCCTGGCAATTAAAATATTTAATGGCCTGGCCATTAAGGCCTTATCTGGCCTTTTTGAAATCTTGTTAAATTTTTATAAATACATTTTGTTTTTCTAGTCTAAACAATAAAGTAAAATATAATACTTGGATAAAACATACTTGACTTGATTAAGTAGATAATCAATATGACACTAGCAAAATATTCTAAATATACTCAAATGAAGAAAATATACAATCATTGAAATTAAATACTACCTACTCACATTCAGTCGCATCAGTAAATTTTATGAAAATGAGTTTACATAACTAGTGTACAATATGAAGAGTAAGTGGCTATTAAACTTAAACTGAGATTTTTATTAATTATATTATAATTTTAATATTTCTTTTCAATATTTTAATGCAGATCGTCAAAACAGGTTTTTCACCATTTGAATCTGTTTCTGGAACACATTTTGCAGGCAAAATCTGTTTCCAACGTGCAAAATGTGTTTCCTTGCGTTTTATCGCAAAATTTAGAATAATGCCTGATAATTATTTCAACATTTCCCATTTAATAATTAAATGCGATATAATTTAATTGTCGCAGGATATAGTAGTTTACTCACATTTTATTTCAACTAACCCCATTAAATATCTTTTTCTTAATATAAATATATCGAATGATTTAGAAATAAATAACAAAATAATACTTTTAAATGAATTGGATTGTTTGAAATTGTCGAATCAAAAGCATCAATTACATTCATTGCGATCTTTCTATTTCGACTTTTATGATCGGCAAATTGCTTGGGAAATGGAAAATCCTGAATTCTTTAATGCTGACTTTGTAACTTATGTGAGTCCTTGTCAAATTATAATGTGAATTTCTCCAAATCTCAACAAAGTTTCTGTTTCCTCACATCCCAATATTATGTATGACGAGAATATTTTTATGATTAAAAATGTTCTGAGTCAATTCAAAATTCAGCCCAATGGTGAAGATTCTTCAATTTAAAATCATCCGATCGCTTTAGATTTAAATTTAATGATTTCTTTTTATTCGAAATTCAAACCAATGATCAAATTGAAGAAAATCTCGATAGAAAATGTTCTATTTATTTGGGAAAATATCAACGGCCCTAAAAATATTTTGAATCAATTATCAACTTTCCTCCCAATTTGGTCCATTTGGAAATCGATCTACCTGTAAATCGTGTTAATGGATTTGCATTGGAAGCTCAAATTATGATTTACCCATTTTTTGTCTGGCTTGGATATTGCCAACAATTGACTAACTTCAGATTTACATTATTATATTATTGATTATACATTTGGATTACAACCAATTTCCCCAAACATGAAAAGTTGAATGAAATTATGTTAAAAGCTTCAAAGCCCTGAGTAAGTAAAATTTTCCTTATTGAATTCGCTCCTCTGGATATTTTATGTCTATGGTCTTTAAGCTCAATTTATTAAATGTCTTTAAATGTAATACACTATATTTACTTTAATTAAATTTTAGTTTTGCTTTTAGGAAATTCATAATTAACTTTTAATAATCAATGTCTCTATATAAATAATTTATTAATTTAATAGTTAATATAACTTTAAAAAGTTTATATCAAATATTAGTACAGTTTTTTGTTTTGCTAATTGCTAAAATTTATTATCAATATTGAGCTATGAGATTATCTTACATAATATTTACTTTTTTACATTATTAGTTAATGAGTTTGTTTTTGAATGTGGAGTGAGTGACAATGACTAGTTGATAAAAGTCATAATGAGCAATGTTTGTTTCTTTATTAAGATGTTTCTTTATTTAAAATTTTAACATTGTTGTAGTGTAAAATATGTAAAGTTAAATATATAAAAAATATAACTAATTATTTAGAATGGCTTAATAGGATTATGAATTTCAACAAGTAACATCTGGCAATAAATACATATTTGCTAATTAACTAATTAATTTAAGTCAATTATTAAAACCTTCCATGACGAAATAAATAAAAGTTTGAATAATCTGAAATAATTGATGAATGTTCAATAAATTTCTTTTGAATTCTTTCTTTCAATATTTATCTGATAAATAATTGATCAGCCCTAATTTAAATTTATCGAATTATATAATTTCATATCTTTAAAATTGCATTATTATCATCAAAATATTTAAACATGTGTCTTTTATTGAGTGATAAAGAAAATAAAACGAATACTAGAGGGAAAACAACGCTTTTCATTTATAAAGATTATTTGTCCCTTTTTAAATACTTTGGCCTCTGTCCATTCAAAATAACTTTAAACACCAATAAACAAACACAAAATAATGAAAATCCCTTTGAAGATATTCAAGAGATTGGAATTTATAATTCAGGAATATTTCATTGGCTTAACAAAATTGCAATAATAAATTGCATTTTTATGGCTATTTTTATAACTTGCAATGTATTTTACAATGGTTTTACCGGGAAATCAAATGTTTTGTTAATTGTTACTTCTGTTGCATATTTCTGTTATACGTATTTATCAATTCACACTTCTTTCATTTACTATACAAAGAAAAAAGAAATTTTGGCGTTGATGAATTTGTGGCATAAAATCGATAAGGAAATTCTAAATGGTAAAAAATATTATGCCAATAAAAAGAATATATAGGTAATATTCAAAATGTTAATTTAATATTTTCCATCAAAATCATTTTTTTAGATTTTGATGATAATGTGAAATTCATAGAAAAAGGGATTTCTAATATTAGAAAGATATTTAATTTAATTCGATTTTTAACGTTTGTTTGCCCTATTGTCATTTTCTTTACCTCAGCCGTTAATATTTTAAATGCTCTCCACTTTCCAATATATCTTTCCTCTTTAATTCAACCTGAATCAAAAACAATTATTTACTTAATATGTTTTTATCACACAATGTTCAATTTTAATACAACTTGTGTAATAATTCAACATGAGGTAATTTTTTATGCATTTTCGAATAGCATTAGTTTCCTCCTCCGTCTTATCACACAATTAAAACAAGTCGATTCCACAAACTGCAATAAAAATAAAAAAGATTGTGAAATTTTCATTAAAAGTCATGTTTTTAAAAAATCTTGTCGGCGGGAATCTTCAAAATTAGAAATTTCTTTAAATGCATATGAAAAATTAGAAGATTTAATTACAAAATTCAATGATATTTTCTCAAATAGCCTTTTTATGAACAAAGCACTCGGGATGGCTAAAATTGTTTTATCCTTTTATACAACTATTGAAAATCGAAAGACCAATTTTGGTTCAAGAGCAATTTTTCATTTTGTTCTTTTGGGAACATCATTGAGATTTGGGCTTTTGCTTCATTATTTAGGAAAAATCAATGCTGATTGCAAAGAATTTAAAAAAAGAATGAGAGCCATTATCTGTACAAAAAATCCAATTGGGATAAAAAGATGGGTTGAAAAACGAATTGAATTTCTACCTCATTTTGGTTTCAAAGCTGGGAGTATTTACACAGTAACTCCGACAACTATTCTGACGTTTTATTCTGTTGTCGCTACATATATTATTGTTGTTCTGCAAATTCAATCATTAATATAATTAATATAATTACAATTACAAATTGAACTCAATTATAAGTTTCGTTTTCAAATTACATTTAACCATACCAAAATATAAAATAAGTTAAAATAATGTTTTTATAACTGTACAGCTAGTTATAAATTTATATGTTATGTTAATGTATGCATATTTTACTCGCGTAGCTATGTGCATAGTAGGAGAATGTTACAAACATAGTTTTTAATATAGAATTTTTAATATTCAATAATTGATTTCTCTTATTTAAAGGATTATCATTTAAAAATTTTTGAATTTCATTTAACGATTCCAATGATTCTTCGATCGTTAAATTTTCAATAGAAAAATATATTAGCATTTTTTCCCTTGAATTTCTATCAGAATGAATTAAATTTTCACTATAAAGAAATTCCAAATTTTTATAAAAACAGTGATACGCCTGCGTGTGATCGTTGTCAAAACAACAACCAGGGTTTTCACATTGGGTAATTGAAATTCTCGGGCATCCACAATCTTGACGAGATAAAAATGGATATCTAAAATAACAATTTTTATCTTTGCTTCGAATAATTTTAGTTTTTAAATTTATTAAATTTTCTGACTTTTTATTAAAGCAGTTGTGACCATTAGTGTATTTATTGTCATAGCAACAATTTAAAGCTTCACATTGACTTATATTAATTCTGCTATGTCCGCATTTTATTCTATCTGCAATTGAATCAAAATTGCACTTTTGCTCATCATCTTTAGTACGGATTATTTCAATATCTTTCGGTAAAATCTTTTCGTTGAATTTCAAATATTTATAGTAACAATTGAGTTGTTTTATATTATTATTTTCTGTTTTAATATTACCCCTATAACAACAACCGCGAGATACGCACTCATTATATGAAATATCTTTCCAACCACAATTGAATACTTTTAAATTGTTGAAAAAGCAATCATAATTTTGATAGCTTTTTATTTGACTCAGTGAGATTTGTAATATTAATAACACAACTATAAATTCCATTTTTACCTGCTAACGTGCTGACTTAATGGATGATACTGAATAAACTTCATTTAACTAAAACCAAACCATATAATTTAATAATAATGATTAGAATTACTGATATTGGTTCAATTAATTTATTGGTTTTAATCCTTTTTCTATGATTTATATTGTATTGGTGATTCTACTCACAGTTTCAGGGATCAGGACAAGAGAACAAAAATCAATTAATTGTGTATATATTCTTTAAATATGCACTTAAATTTACAATATTGCGTAAGATTGCCATTTTCCTTTTAACAAGTTTATCATAATGATATTAAGATAAATTAAATTCAAAATGTTTACAATTTTGATTTTGAAATATTTACTTGCCGCTTAAAAAAACAAACGTTCTATGATTGCATTTAAATTGCATAAATTGAGAATTTCTGTTTCTTACTAAGTGCTGCTAGTATTTTAAATGTTTTTGCGAACTGTGCCACGGTTTTATAAACTTACCAGTATATGAATTACATATATGCAAAAATCGATAATGCATAATGCATTATGCATAAATATCCTTAGGTAAATAGCAGAGGCATACACTTTGATCAGTGAAATTGGTTTATATTGACTAATGAAACTATATACTATAATTAGCTAGTAATAATTAGTTGTAACTATAATTAGTTAAAAAATTATAATCAAAATTTGACGATAACAACTAAATGTGACTTATAACTATGACACATATAAATATTGTAATGTAAAATATCTATATGTTTGCATATTAATAATCTATGCATTGGAAAAAATATTGTCTTCCTTCCTCATTTGTGTAAGTTCGAATTAGCAAGAATATGTATCTATCAACATAATATAATTATATGACACCATTACCACCGACCACGATAAGTCATATTGTGGTTATTCCTTTAATATTACGATGCTGGTTTTACTACAAAGCTTGGTCGCCAATAATATAAAATTATCTTATCTTTATATTTTTTCAAACTGAGTCTCAGAAAATTATCGAAAAAATATTGAAAAAATATACAATATATTTTTCATGTAAACTTTTTTAAAATGTATTGTTCAAAGCAAACACTCATTAATATATTTTCATTGATTATAGAATTTCGATTAACCTTGACAGATTCGGCATTTGTTAAGCGAGATAACAGGTTCGATATTAGTTTCAACAATTAATATTTGTTTTGATATGTCATTGTATATAATTCAATTATTATATATAAACTATTACAATTATCACTAAACCGTTACTTATTTTAATTTTATAACATTTACATATATGTGTATTTAGAATTTATTTTTATCGATCATCTATGACAAGTCAATGTGGATTAAATATGGTGTACAATAAAATCACAGATTCATGTGAATGTGATAAAAACATTATGGATGTTCCATTGGTTTATAATGATGAAAAAGAACAATGTTATTTTATATACGAAAAGGTGAATTATTATTATATATATTAAAATAATTAAATATAACAATTTCCAATCGAATAAAAATAACGAATTCCTAGGCTTATTGCCAACTTGGGGAATGGTTGCAATTATCAGAAAACAATAAGGAAATTGGGGTTTGCGAAAAAAACACATGTTTGGATTACTCTAAATATCTCATTTCAAAAAACATGTTTAGCCGAATGCGAATGAGTCGCATTGTGCTTTGGGATAATCATTGTTATGAACTTGGATCAAAATGTATGTTCAGAAATTTAACTATTGGAATAATTAAATTTGATGTTGATTCCAAACCGAAGTGTATTAAAGAAAGGCGTTATTATCTATATTATGTAAACATACCTCAAAGAATTTTGTGCTCTCAAGGATTCAAAAGAAATCATCAAAACCAATGTGAACCAGAATTTTCAATTTCCGAATTTATTGATATGTTATATGAAAATAATTATAATAGTTATGATGACTAAAAATGATATAAAATTATAAATATGAAACTTCAATAAATATTTCATGTTTATACAATTTTAATATGCATATTTATTTAATGATAATTTGCAAATTATTAGGAAATTTTATTGTACATGTCTAATACATAAAAATTTCTGGTTAATAATAATTCATTAATTTGGATAATTGAATCTAATTTATTGAAAGATATATATTGATGATAGCGGCTAGAACTTTACCTAATTAATAATTAAAATCCTGAAATTTGCACAATGGTAATTGTTTTGTCACAAATTTGATTAAAAATATTAATTTTCACATTTTCTTGTACAATGCTAATGATTAATTATAAATTAAAAAGATGCTGAATTATTTATATATAATTAATAATTAGTAATTAAATTATGTATGATGGTTTTATTTATACTATGTAACAAACAGATAGATGAAAATAATTATAAAAATCAAATCTATACAATTCATTTTTTTACCATTTTCCTTGACAATTTTAAAGGAAAATCAACAATATAATTTAAATGACATTTCCTTAACATAAAGGTATAAAAGAATAAACGGAAAGATTTGAAAAATCATAATAATAATTGAAAATATAAAGATTTTTTCAGAAGAATTTTGCAATAAAATCAAAAAAATGAAAATTGCAATTTTAATTGTTGCTATTTTCGTGTTATCAGTTTCAGTTGACAAATGCAGCGTAAAATTTTAAATTCCATATAATTTTTTTAAATTTAATAACAGTATTTATAATTATTTTTTATATTCCAGGGTGGAAAAATTCAAACTCGGAACACTCGTGAAATTGAAGGTCCAAACGTAAAATCAAACGCATTTTTAAAACATAATATTATAAGTTTATTGAATTTGTCTTAACCGACTTGCAATTTTAATACAAATGTACATATAGTACACTAATATTATTTATTCATTGTAAATTTTTAGAGTTTCGAACAAGATTATGTAGAAGGATTTGGAGACGAAACAAACCATGTGTAATTAGTATTGCCGCATGCATCCGAGTACGTACTCGGAATGCATGATGCATGGGTGCATAGAGTCTATACATCACGATGCATGGGTACATACCATATAAGTACATAAGAACGGATGCATGATGCATAAATGGATGCATAATTTAAATTAAAGTTCTAATTCATCCCATGATTTATTTATGATTCGCTCCACAATATTTACTGGTAAGTTATTGCATTTCATCATCATCATATTACCTCTACAATACTCATAAGAAAAAGTTATTTACTTTATATTTACAATTAATATTACATATTTTGTTAGTAGGTAATTTATTAAAATCACCTTCCGCTATGATAGTATGCTTATTACTTATGTTATTACTTTTATATAAAACATCATCGTTAAAATACTATAAAAATTTAAAATGACTATACAAATTTAAATGAACTAGTTCAAAAGTTTGATTGTTAATAATAATATATAATCTATTCTAAATAATCATAAACTTTTAATTATTAATAATTAGTATTTCATAAAATGTGTAATATTTCACATACATTAGTTAGTTAATTGATTTATGCATCCGTATGCATCCGTTATACATCATGTAGCATGCATCACCATGCATCATGTACTCGATGCATGATGGATAATCCCTATGCATCCGTAAAACGGCAACACTAGTAATAAGACATTAAAAGACAAATTATAATTCAAATTATCAAATATTATGAGTTAAATAATAAAATTAATTTATAAATTACTGGATATCTTTTAAATATGTTTTAAATGATATTTATTTAGTGTGAATGCTAGAGGAACACGCCGACGCTGTAAAACTGACCATAATTGTAATATCAAGCGTTACATCTACTGCAATACAGACGGATATTGTCAGGATTTTAGTAAAGGATACCAATGATAAAATACCACGATATCAATTTGTCAATATTAACTTCCCACTTTTAAATTGGTCATATTTATGTAAAACCTTACAAGTTAACACCCCTTTTCAAAATTATATAAAATACATAATACAACATACAAGCGTTAGAACTATTTAATATAATTGTATAATGCTAAGAATGTTAAAAATGATTCAAAATTTAAACGTAGAAAATAAAGGATATTAATGCAATATAAATCATTTGTGTCTGGCATTACAACAGCATCAATGCAATTTAGAACTTACAATAATCATTTCCCTTAATCGTATCCAAATGTGAAAGTAAACGCTTTATCTCAAATGAGAAATATAATTTGACATACTATACACTAAATCATGCGTACCTATACTTGCATTCATTTTAAAAATATTCTTGATCGTACGCAGTTACGTCTACGCGGTACGATTATTCGCTTACTTAAATACGCATACTATTCGCAGTTGCATCTCCGTTGCATTTGCATTGAACGCATAAATCATAATGACAACAAATGAATTATTATTTTAATGATTCATTTGTGATGATCTGATGATGTCGTCCTGTGATAATGGCGATTAATTATGAAACTATGCAAATTTCCTTCACTCGGGGATTTACTGATTCCTGCTTTTGAGTCTGACCTTGACATCACTCCTGACTTGTTTGGTGAATGTGAGTTGCTGAGATTGACTGAACATTACTACCATTCTCGAATGAGGATCAATAGACGATCTCGAGTTGTTTTCTTCTTTCGTGTTTATTAATGTTAGCGTTGTCGTGATTTTTGTGTTTGATTTTGTTGATAGTTGATAAGAAAGATTGTAAACTTGTTTTGAATTTTTGTTTACATAATAATTCAATTAAAAAATACTTTCAATCTAAGTATTATGCACTTGAAATAAGTAATTGTAATTAATAATAAACAATTCTCATATTTAGAAATGTGTTACTGCATTTTAAATAAAGCCATTGATGTAGGCGCAGTTTAAATTTTAATAAAATTTTAAAATCTCATCTCATTGAAATATTGAAAAGGTTAAAAACACAAAACAACGCAAGAGCAAAATTGCAAAAATAAAAGGTGTCCTCAAATAAAGTTTGAAAACAGGGAAAGAATTAACAGAAAGCGTAAATAAAATGAATCAAAATGGGATTGATTTGATCCTCAATTTTACGATTTCAAAATCAAAAATAGGTAGTTATTATTATCATTATCCATTTACCTAAATAATAAAATTTATGTTAAGTCAAGTAATTAATCATTATAACGTATACTAAAAAGTTATTTTACATAATAATTATTTATCGTATTTTGTTTTTTAACAAACCAGTGATAACGACGTAATGACCACTACGAGGGAATTGACTGCCCTTGACGTCTCCATTCGTCTCCTCCGAAACTACATAGAAAATGACACCTGCCCCTTGGGAATTTTTACAACACATTGAATCGATTTCAAAGGACATCGGTTCATCAAAGCAGCTCATAAATCGCTCACTTCTCAAATCAATCAAATTTAACAAAATCATATCAGAATGGCTCTCAAATGTGTTTTGTCCGTCCTTCGGATATTTCAACCATTCAGTTCAAATCTACGATGAAAGAGATCGTGAAAATTGGCTGTTAAAATTGTCCTTGAAAGATTCCTTCTCATTTAACAGCAGCTTTGATTGATGTTTCCTACAAACTCCACCACAAATACAACCACAATCATTTCGCAGCCAAAATCCTCAAGAATGGGAATATTGAACAAACAAAGATTTTTTTTTCTGAAATTGGGATATGGAAAATTGATCTTCTGGCTAAGGAACTTCACTACATCGAAAACGCATCATGTGTCCAAATGCCGGATTCATTCGACAATGGAAATCACGACTACATGGAACATATCGCAATTTCGTGTGGAGACTGAAAGTGAAATGATCGATCCTTTCATGAAGGATTTAATGGACGGAGTCATTTGGTGCGGAGAAAAATTTACTCAATGAACCAAAATTTAAAAAGGCTGCAAATGAATTAGACTTAGCAATTCAATCCAACATAATTTTAACTCAACATAAAAGAGCAATGGATGCATTTAAACAATGGACATTTCCCTTCGCACATTTTTACATGAAAACATTTGAAATACCTTTTCAACTTATTGTACAAAATTCAACAAAAGACTTAGTTGACCAAGTTAAAATGCAAATAAATTCATTAAAAATCAAAATATCTGAAATTAGCTCAACAATTGTTGAAGGATTAGACGAATTTTTATTTCAAGAACATTTCTGTAGTACAGACTGTCACTCAACAAAACCATTTTTCGTATGGGAAAACAAAACACATCATAATTCAATTGCCAATCTTTTAATGGGCAATGAAGTTATTTTAAAATCTGACATTATGAAAAGTGCCCACTAAAACAAAGAAGCAATTAAATTTAATGTTGTTCAAATTTCACTTAAATGCTTAAATGAAACGTTAACTACCGAATTGAACGAAATTTTAAAACATTCTCAAGTTTCTATGACGCATATGGGTAATTCACATTATAAATTCTCAAATAAATATTTCATAATGACAAGTAAAAGTCAAAATATTATTTATAATTTTGAAAATCGTGATGGGTTACGAACAAGTAAAATGCAGTTTTTACAAAGATGAAAAATGGTGATTTAATCCTAAGTCCATTTACAACTTGGAAAATAAAAATCTCTCACAACAAAGAAACACTTTAATGATTTGGAAAATTTATCGGGCAAATTGACTTAGAACTTATAGGAGTTGGAAATTATGTACAAATAAAGGAAAAGTTTCCAAAATTTGTAATTGAAGATATTGATAAATACTACAGAATCGATGAAGCCTTTTCTGACTTAATTGTTTAGATTTATATAATTATAAGTGTTTTAATATTTGTATTTATTTAAATAATCAAATAATATTTATGATGTCCCTTTTAAATACTATAAATGAATTTAATTTTTATAATAAATATTACTTTAATAATTTGAGTTAAATTGTTCAAGGGTACTATTTACCTTTTTTTATTATTTTAATAAATGATTGATAATTGATAATTAATTGAATAAATATTTAATTTATTACCTATATAAGAAATTTAAATTCTATTATCATATATATTCAATTTTTATTAATCTATTTGACCTGTTTCTGAAAGTGTCGTGTGGTACTTGTACATGCTAAATAAATACTTAATATAATAATGGACTCAATAATGATGTTTTTAATTGAGATGCAAATACCAAATATTAATATTCAATGGTAAATATTAGACAATGTAAAAGTTAAAATTATTTGTGTGTAGGTTAGTTTGTTCCCATACCTAATGCACATTTGATATTGTTTCGCAGATTTAAAATAAAATAACATATTATTTTTATAGTAATCTCTTGTATGATGCATATTTCATTAGTGTTTCTAATCCAATATTGATTGTTAATTGAATTTTAATATTTATAATTAGTTAAAATAATTTCAATGTTTTATTCATAAACCATCATTACACAATTCACTCACAACTCTATATATAACCAAAATACGTTATATAAGTATAGTTGATTTAATTATTAATTATTAGAGACGCATTTATTGTCTGAACAGCTTAAGAATAGTAGACCTTTTTAAATCACCAAATTTACAATATTCCCTCACAAATAATAGATTAGATAATAATATATTGTAAATTATTAGATTTTATTAAATCTAATAATTTACAATAATTAGAGTGTTATTTAATAATTGCTTCAAGGTTGAGGAAACATGATAAAAACAAACGGTAAAAGAGGTCATCCAATGATATCTTGTGCAGGCCATAAATTAATTAATAAAATATTACATATAATACTAATTAGTAACTAGTACATATATTTTATTTACTATATAAAACTAAAGTTCATAGTGTGAGAATGAAAATTTTTCTTCGTCAAATGCTCGAAGTTTCTTGAGGGAATAATTGGAAAGTTCTTCTTTGCTAATAAATAACTGAAATTCATTTTCAAATTTTAACTGTAATTCTACAATTGTCAATGAGTTAATTCCCAATTCAGCCAAACTTTCATTCTCCATTATCTCATTAAAAATGTTTGAATCCTCGCGGTCGTCTGTTTCAATTTTTTCTTCCAAACCTAAAATGTGAATGGCCGTTTCGAATAAATTTAGTTCATCTTTTTTCCCGGTATTTTCAACTTTAATGAGGAATCCGTTTGATTGCGACGGCGCACTAGCCGTTTTGTGTAGGAAATGATCCAATGAATGAATTTTGGATTCAACTTTTCCATTTGAGGAGGAAACAACAACAGCGAGGGATTCTTCTTGCACTTGGCATTTAGTTTCCCCAATGAAGGCAAATTCAATAGCAAGAGCTTCAAGTCCGGCTTGCTTCCTTCGTTCGCAGATTCTATCCATAGAGGAATTGAACGTCCCTTGGTGGATTTCGTCAACTGGGATTTGACCAACTCCGCAGTATTTAGTAATCACAACGAAGTGGTCGAGAGATTGGCAGAGTTTTCTTGTAGCGAGATCTAAATTCTGGGTTGTTTTTACATGAATGGCGCAGCGGTTTAAAATTGTTTCAACTGTTGCATTTGGCCCCCCACTGCATTCTCTTGATGTCTAAATAAGTAATAAACAAAAGTAAAATTTTTAATAAACCAAAATGTACAAAATTATTATAAACTAAAATATAAAAGAATTAGTAAAATTAAAATTGATTGATTTTTAAAGAAATTGATATAATTCTAATTTTTTAAATTTAAATTTACCGGCGCTAGAATGAAAATTCCTCCCATATTTGCCACTTTAGTAACATGTTGGACCAATTTCAGAGCTCCTGTTAACTTTGTAGGATCCGATCGAACAATTTCAACTGTGATATCCATCTCCCTCCATTTCCTAATATAATGTTCCTGAAATCCGGTCATGTTTCCGCTCTTTGTCCCAATAAATATTATTTTAGCTCCGCGTTCAATTAACCATTCAGTCAATTTGATCCCAAAAGCCGACAACCCGCCAACAATTAAATATCCATCTTCTGGTTTAAAACAACTCGTTTCAATCGCGTCGATTATCCTCGCAGAAAAGTTTTCATCTCGAATTTTGAATACAAATTTTCCAAACAACTTTCCGGCTCCAATCATTCTAAATGCCTTTTCCAATGCTGCAGAATCTTCCGAGTCAAGAGTTGTTTTAGGCAAAGGCTTCACAATTCCCGCTTTAATTCCTTCGTTGACCAAATTGTGAACTTGTTCCCTGTCGCCGGAATTATCCTCGAATAGAGCTTCTATTGAAATTCCATGGAATGAAACATTTTTGAGGAAAACGTTCATTCCCAATATTGAATTTTCATAAGATTCGTTTCTTCCCAAGTGGAGGAATCTCCCGCCATGTCCCAAGCATCTAACTGAAGCGAAGAATTTATCCTTTGGAAGTGAATTTAAAATCAAAGAGACGCCTTTCCCGCCCGTTGCTTCTAATATTGTCTGTTCGAAACTTGTGTCGCGGGATTTACCAAAATTTTCATCTTTCAGTTTATGGAAAAATCCTTGTAAGAAATGTTTCTTCTTGCTGGAGGCGACGGTTGTGTAAACGGTGCAATTCAAATTTAATGCAATTGAAATTGCCGCGATTCCAACAGGGCCGCTTCCACAATGAATCAAAACACTTTCACCAGCTTTTAGTTCCCCTCTTACAATTAGAGCATAATACGCAGTTGCATAAGCAACAGGAATCGTTGACGCTTCTTCCAAACTCCATTTTTCCGGAACTGGCCAAAGTAATGCTTTCTGAGCCACCACATAAGTTGCTATTCCGTGCGACGGAACCAGTCCCATGACCCTATCACCCGCCGAATTCAAACCCGAAAATTCCATCCCCAAGATTCCTTCCGATGGATTTCCATTAACTCTGTAAAGTTTATCTGGCCGAATTTGACCTGTGACTAAAAGCATGTCGCGGAAATTGATCGGCGAATAGAAAACTTTACAAAGTTCTTTATCAGATTCCGGATCAAATTTAAAATTCTTCACTTCTGGCGGTCCTTCAACCCAACGCAGGGTTGACAAATCACCCGGAGTTAAATGTGTAACATAAGCAAATTCTCCTGGAATTGTTCGATCTTCACATGTTGAATTTCGTTTGAAATTCCCCCACAAAATCCCGCCCTCGGAATTGCGGTCCTTTTTGAATAGTGACATAGAAAGATCGTTTTTAACAATTCTTGTTAAATTCAAATGGGGGAGTGTTGATTGGCCCTCTGAGTTGTTTTGAAGCTTGTCCAAAGTGAATATTGGTCTTAAGGAGGAATCCACTGGGGAAGCTTTGAGTGAGTTGACGAGGGAGAGCGTGTCGCTGTTGGGAGACGTCGGGGATACTAGATAGACTAAAGGATGCGAATCGGTGATTTTAGGTGATTTTGACACCATGGCTGTTCCAAGAGTTTTAAGCCAATCGAAATTACCATTTTGAACATTTATTTTCATCAAATCTGGTTTCCTATTCGTGAGAGTTGAATCGGCTGAAATGCTTGAACTCAATGGCATCTTTTTCATTAATTTCTAAAGAATAAAAATATAACATTTAATTAATTTTCATAATTATAATTATACATAAATTTAATTATTTATCAAATTATACGCATAATTGTAAATTAATCATATTGAATACCTTTCTGTATAAGAAAAATTCTCGATCTTCAGAAATTTTATGTGCAATTAAATTGAAACATGAGGAAATCAAATGCTTTGCAGGTTCAACAGAAATTCCATGATTTGTGAATTTCGTCTGTAAAAGTACAAAAGCATGGTCTTCCAGGAAAGGTTCTATTAATGCAAAATTTGCTTCATCTTGGATAATGATCAAATGATATGATTTTTCTCCTTTGAAGGAAAAATTCAAAAATTTGCTTTTTGTCCTCCTCAGACGAATCCCAAACTTTTGTAAGTTTTTCATGCTTTCCACATTGTTGTTTTCCTCCGTTTGTGACATGAGCGTGATGTCGTCTTGCAAATGGCGGGAATGGAGAAGTTTTTGAATTGTCAATGTCAAGGACTCAATTCCTTTCTGAACAATCTCCATTACTTTTAATTGCTTTTTCCCACCGTCTTTAAAATTTGCATTTTCCACCACGAGATCCAAACAAACTTCAAGAGCCGACTCAAAATTCAAATGAAATCTGTTGGAATTCAAATCATCGAAATATGGAGTGAATGTAAATTCCTCAATAGCCGGTTTTATCACCATGTCTCTTTTCCTTGCCCTTTTTCCAAATTTCAAACCTGAGATTTCAACCGCATGTGACATTACAGTGGATGTATTTTTTAAATATCGCGCCACTAATCCATCAGATAAATCCGGCTCCCCTAAATAAATGGTTTCGGGATTTCTACTTTCCTCAATAAAGGAAGGATCAATCTTCGCAATTCTTAGTCTCTTAGGAACAAAAACTCCTTTTTCTCCTTCGCCCAAAATTGCAAATTGGAATATTTGGTCGAGCAAAGTGACCCAATTATCCTTCCATGTTAAAATCCCATAAGAAGGTTCTGAATCCGTTTTCTTAATTCCTCTAAAAGCTCCTTCGTAAGAATAACCGCGAGATTTCAATTCATTGTAAACGTCAATTTGGTCCATTGGTGTAAAGAGAGGAACTGACAAATGGCGAATGCATGGCAATTTTTCCGCGCTGAGCAGTTTTCGTATTGAACCGGTCAAAGTCAATTTGTTGCTTTCAAGAATTTCAAATTTCCCGGTCCCTTCGAGAATATTGACAGTGAATTTCCATCCAAGGCCTGAATCTGGATTTTCATTTCTTTTTGGCAGATAGGGAATTCTGTGAAAAACTACGTCTTCAAATGCAACCCCGAATGTTCCAAAAGTTAAATTTTGCATTTTTGAAAAGAGCCGCCAAACAAGAACTAAAAGACCTGCATGGGGATAAGCCAATTTTCCTTCTATTCTGTAACCATAAAGAAATTCTTCATCTTCCAAACTCACTTCAATTGTTCTTTCTCTTGAAGTTCCCGCGTTCTATTAAAAAATAATTAGCAATTTATGTTTGTAATTTACATAATTAATATAATAGTAGTGTAATTACATAAAAAATTTAAAAAAGTGTAATTTATATAATTAATATAATAGTAGTGTAATTACATAATTAATTTAAAAGAAGTGTAATTTATATAATTGTTAATAAAATTTAATTAAGAATAAAATTTAATTTTGTGAACCTGTGGGAAATAAGAAACATTCCAATCAATTAAATCATCCCATCTAATCATCGGACTAATCATAGGCGTCGAAACTGAAACTGGGAATTTTATTTCTCCATAAAGTTGAGCAAATTGAGGATTAATTCCTTCAGTATAAATTTTCCCAAGGGCTGATAAGAAATTGCTGCAATTATTCCCAGAATTCCTATTCATAAGCCCAACAATAGAACAAGACGAAGGGGCGGATCGTTTCAAAATAGCTTGCAATAGCGCATGCGGAGCAATTTCAATCACAATTGAATTGGCTGGAATGTGTTCAATGGCTTCTTCAAATAAAACCGGATTGACCAAATTATTCGCCCAATAATCAACTGAAAATGTTTTGGCCAAAGGAGTTTCCCATTGCCCTTCCCCAATCGACGTGCTTTTCCATTTCAAACTTCGCGGTTTGGGTTTAATGGCGATTTTGTTGTTTTTCAAAGTTTCGATCAAAGTTTCCCTCAGTTCGAAAATATAAGGGCTATGGAAAGCGTGGGAAGTTGGAATTTCGCGGGCAAAATAACCCTCGTTTTTCAATTGATCTACAAAGTCTTTGATTGAGTCGGAGGGGCCTGAAACTGAAACGCTGTCTTTAGCATTGTGACAAGCGGGGAAAATGTCTTTGGGGCATTTGGTCTTCGCTTCGGCCCATGTTAAACCAACGGCGGCCATTTTGCCTTTTGGGAGCTTCGCTTCGAGGAAAACTCTCCCGGCCCAATATGCACCAAGGATTGTGTCTTCGAGTGAGGAACATCCGTCTGCATATGCAGCAACGTTTTCTCCGACTGAATGGCCAATAATTCCATTTGGTTTAAGTCCAACAATCGTCAAGACATCATACAAAGCAATCTGAAATTGAAGGGAAATTTAAAATTTTTTTAATAATTATGTTTTAATTAAATGTTGTTCATATTATTTATATTTGGTAATTGGTATATTTTTTTGATTTTTAAAATTAATTGGAATTTTTATTACCTGAACTGCTGTAATACACACAAATGAATAAAGTACATTATCCATCATTAATTCATCTTCGGTTTTAAGAACTTCGAGTAAATTAAAATTGAGCGGGTTGAGAACTTTGGCGCATTTTTCAATTGATTTCTTAAATTCATCCAGCACCATTAAATCCCGCCCCATTCCTCTCCATTGAGTTCCCATTCCAGAAAATACAAACCAAATTTCCCGCTTGTCTCCTGGAATACTTCCCATTTCCTCCACGTGGATTAATTTTTGATTTGCCAATCCATTACGAATTTCCTCATCGTTTTCCTTTAGTTTGTTGATTCTCTTTTTCTGCTTTGTTTCAGAGGAGAGAATTGCAAACCCGCGATATTTGTAATTATTGATGTTACTTGTACCAATTTTGTGGAATAAAGCCGCGAGTTCTCTGTTGTAACCTTTTTCACAGATTAAGTTTAAAGTTTGTTCAACTCCTTTTAAACTTCTTCCTGATACTGGAATTATCAACGGAGCAGAATTCAATATTTTTTCTTTGTTTTCTTTTCTTCTTGTGAGTTGACTCGGTGGAGAAAGAATAACATGGACATTTGAACCGCCAAATCCAAATGAATTAATTCCAACAATTCCTCCATCCCATTTACAATTTTGACTAACAACCTAAAAACAACAATTAAAAAATATTAAGTAATTAAACAAAATTGATGAATGAATTTAATTATTTTAAAAAAAAATATAAGTTAAAATATAATCTACAAAAAATAATAATAAAGCATTTTAACAAACCTTAATTCTTCCATCCATTAAAGAAGAAATATTTGGATTTGGCGCTTTGAAGTGCAAATTCCCAGGGAGCATTTCTTTCTGATATGATAAAATAATTTTTGCTAAGCTGCAAAGCCCAGACACAGGTTCAGTATGTCCAATGTTGCTCTTCACTGATCCAATTAACAACGGAGTTTTTCTATCTTTACAAAAAGCTTCTGTGATTGCTGACAATTCCTCCGGATCTCCCACACGCGTTCCAGTGCCATGTGCTTCAACATAAGTGACATCATTTGGGCTCACTCCAGCTTCTTGGTAAATCTCATCTAAAAGCTTTCGTTGTGCTTTCCCATCTGGATAAGTTATGCCCTCTGCTTTCCATCCATCTGAATTACTCCTCGCATGAACTAGTGTGGCATAAGCACGGGAAGCTTCTGAGCTCTTTTGCAAGAAAATCACCACGGCTGCTTCACTCCTTACGTAACCTTGGCCACCTTCGGAAAAAGCTGCACATTTCCCCTCCATAGAGAGCATGTTGAGTCGGTGGAATTGAAGGGAATATTCTGGAGTTAGCAGGATGTTAACTCCTGCGACAATGGCTGAGTCACACGCTCCACGGCGCATGGCATGTAAAGCTCGTTCGAGAGCTTGTAATGAGGAAGAACACGCGGTGTCGACAGTGAGAGAAGGGCCGTGGAAATTGAAAGCGTGGGAAATCTGATTTGACAGCATGGCACGTGATGTTCCTGTGTAAGTCCAACAATCTATGTCATCCGCTTCGCAGGTTTTAACTTCTTGTGTTTCGTTTTTTGACACCCCTACGAATACTCCAGTGTTGGAACCGTAAAATTTGTCAGGATTTTCACCTATTATAATAAAATGATTTGAATTATTAATTTAATTTATTATTCCTATTCTAACCAAAACGGGAAAAAATAAGTTTTAAAATATACATTATTTTAGCTACGAATATTTTAAAAGCATAATAAAGAGAAGTTTGTAAAACTTTTCTTCAATTTTCAAATATATTTTTTTTTAAATATAATACTTATAAAATGTATTAATTTGTTGTAAAAATAGTTAAAGTAAAAATATATTTTATAAAAAATTTTGATATTTGAATTAAAACATTAAAAAAACATTTTCAATAAATGTGAGTTGAGATATATTCTAAATAATCCAATTTAATAAAATATGCTTTATCCTCAATTATGTTATATTTATTATAAGATATTAGGTAATTCCGTAGTTGGTTACTGTAAACATGAATGTAGTTCCGTAGTTGGTTACTGTATGATATTGTCTGCGTTGACTATTCTATTACAGATAGGCTGTAACGTATTATTTTATGCATATTTAACTAATAATTAAAAAAATGAGAAAATCAAATCTTACCAGAATCAATAATTGCTTCAAATGTGAGTTGTAGAAGAATTCTAAGCTGTGGGTCCATTTCATGCCCAGCACATTCCTCCACTCCGAAGAACTCTGAATCGAAGGAATTCAACTTTTTAATTTTCCCCGTCCGGGAGGGAAGACCGTAAAGTCCCGACGGCCACCTTCGACTTTCCTCCGTCACCATGTCAATTCCCCCGAACAAATTTTTACAAAACTCGTCTAAATCCTGGGACTCAGGTAATTTCCCCGAAATCCCCGCCACCACAATTTCCTCTGTTTTCATTGTTGTTTGGGATTATTTGAAATTTAAAAATCTACAAACTACTGTTAGTGTGTCTTTTCCGCTTTTGTCCCTTTCACTTGAACCTCTCGACTCCTCCGACTCAAAAAAGGAAAGAGCGGAGGAAGTTCCCTCGAGAGAAAAGGAACAAGTGAGGAGATACACCTTGAGAAATACTCAAATATCATTCAAAATCCCTCAATTACATAAATTTAAATTTTTACAATCCAATTGACTCTAAATTCACCCCTTGAAACCTAAAGAGCCCCAGTAATTGCCATGGAATTACATTGCCATTACGCGTGGATTACACATTCGTGTAAAATAAAGGTGAAAATAAACATTTGTTGTTATGGTAAATGCATATGGGGCATAGGGAAGTTTAATTATGGTTTGATGATGCACAGAAGAACGATCCCTATCTTAATTTATGCTTTTTCCCTCAATCCAATACAAATGACGAAGGTGTATAATTTAAATGGGGATTCTCCTTCGAGCTTTATCTCACAAAATTACCCTTTTAATGTATGGACTTTTAATGGGGGAAATTTATGCATGGAATATTTGATATATGAATTTAATATATAACATATACATAAAAGTATATAATAAAAGTACAACCATATTGAGAGGTGTTTAAATGTATCAGTTTTTATTAGGAGAGATCTATGTTCGTGTTGAATAATATGGATAAAATAAGAATAATTGTATATGGTTCAATATATGGACTTTATATGGGGTTGTATGGAAATAAAGGAATTTGGAGGTTTCTGAGTTTCATCAGTTGATTTTCCCCATTGGAATTAAGCGTGTGAAGAAGGCGGAGGAAAAAAAGGTTCATCGGAGCTGATGACGAAACTTCAAGATAAAAATCAATTCAACTTCCTCCCCTACTTTACAACAAAAATTCATGAGTTAATAATCATTGGTTGATTTCATTTCACTCATTCACTCATTCACCTGTCTGTCACTTGACTCACTTGTCATTTTTACTAAATACATAAATTCATATGTGAAGGAAATAATATTTAAATTTATTATGAGAATTTTGATTAAATATTTTCAACTTGTTTATAAATATTTAATTATTTCTAGATTAAGTCATGATATTAATTAATTAAGTATTTTTAAATATACAAAATATGTAGTTAAATTATAATATATGGCAAATCGTAACAGGGCCCATTTCCATTATTAAATAATGCGACGGATTAATATCATTATCATTTCAATGACTCATGCATGCATGTATATTCACTGTTATAAAATGCTCCTTATATTAATAATAAGTACCATGAACCATATATTTAGTACATATTTTAATAGGAATTCAGTCACGACATTCATTATAATGCAGAATGCATGCAGAACGGCAAAATCGCAGATATAATATGAACTAATTAGAATAAGTCGCATTTTAATATATCTAATAGGTTTTTTATTACATATTTCACTATTATGTACAAAAATATAATAATAATTAGAATCCGTATAGAGTACTATGGAGAAATTTCATTTTGTTATTTGTCACAAGGAAATTGAAAATTGCTCATTTAATTTTAACGGTTTCAGCATTATTTGATATTTATTATTTTTAATGCATTTTGTAAAGCTGGCATGTAAAGTTTACGTAATGAATGTTTTGATGATTTAATTAAAATTAAATATACTCCCTTTTTCAAATAGTTTTGCCGATTTGATGAGTCATAGCTCCTCCCCCTGTTTCAGCCTTCCCTTACGTGATTATACTTTTTCAAATAAGACCACATTTATCAAGTATAATGGATATGTTATTGGGCCACCCATGAGAAACAGTGATGACTCATAAAAATCGGCAAAACTATTTGGAACCATGGAATATATGGATGAATACCTACATAAAACGCCATTAGAATTTAAGAATGAATATAAAATTTAATCCTTAATATTTTTTAAAATTTATAAATCTATATTGAACCATATGTAGGAATTTAAACAATTCTTGTTAGCTATTTGTAATTAAAAAGATCATCAATTTCATTTTATTCGTCACTACCATCAAATAATTCTTGGTCAACTTCACTATCATCTGAATAATTTTGATCCGATTCAGTGGATTTCTTGAATTCATTTGATAAATTTGTTAGAGTCGTTGAATCATTTTCTTCTCTTAAGCCTTGAAATTCAATTTCCAGATCCACTTCTTTTTTCATGCTGTTTGAAGATTGAGGGATTTCATTTTGATTGCTCCCTTAATTAACAAATTAATTAAATTAAAAGATAATTAATAATAAATATTTATATATGAAATAAAAATATGAAATAAAAATAAACACATGTAATGTTTGATGTATAATCATGCATATAAAAATAATAAGTATTGTATTGATTATGATTTTACCTAATATTAAATTTGGACTTTGAGCTTTCCTCATTAATCTTGAATTATGAGAAATAAAAACCAGATCCCGTGCTCTTTCATTGGTTAATTTATTCCTTGAGTTTGTATGGACTGACCCTTTTGTGATAAAAGACCTTTCAGTCGCAACGGAAGAAGGACAAATATTGAAAATATAAATCCCAATTTTTCGTAGAATTAAACTTGATGGCATCGATTTCCAAAATGACAATGGATCTAATACATTACCCCATTCTTGAACAACGTCTTCTCCATATATTCCAATATTCATTTTGAAATTTTCAATTTCCGCAATTATTTCAGGAATTTCTCTTTGTGTAATAACATTTTTACTTAGAAAGAAGTTCTTCAAAAATTCCATCATTTTCAAATGTTCTGAATTGTCCAAAAATTTTCCTTTAAACTTAGGATCCAAAAGATGGGAAAGTAAGTGAACTTCGTGAAGTATAAAGCCTTTTCTATTTTGAATAATCGATTTTAATTCTGAAATTTGTATTTGTGAATAAAAATCACTAGAGATATTATTCATTTTCTCTATTAAATCATGAAAGAGGATCACAACATTTTTAATTCTGCATGGTTCGTCGTTGTCGCTTTCCATTGCAGTAATCCATGTGGTAATTGGTTTAATAATTTTGATAGTCGATTCAACATCGTTCCAGAATTTTGGCGATAAAATTAAACTTTCGATTAATATGCCATCTTTGGATGTTTTCAGAATATCCAAAACTTCCTGATCAATCGCAAGGTTTTTTAAGGCCATCATCGTTTTCTTCAAAGTTTCAAGCGATGTTACAAATGATCTCCATCTTGTACACAAAGGAAGTTGAAGACAATAAACATGTTTCAACGTTGTTTTTTGAATTTTATCAAACCTTGCTTTTATAAATCCTGAGTATTTAATCTTCTTGATGATTTTAATGACATTGTCTTTTAATAATTTCATTGATTCAACTTTCATGATGTCGCTGCATAATAAGTTAAGACAATGTGAAATACAACCAAGTGTAACTAAATGTGGATCATCAACCTTCACGATTTCCCATGCTTTTTTCATATTTTTAGTATTATCTGTAGTTAGAGCAATGATTTTTTCACCACCAATTTCCTTAATGACATCAAGAATTAGTTTGGCCATGTAAATCCCCGTGTGGTGATTGTCCTTTGTATCGATGAATTTAAATAATCGAGGTACAGGTGTTGAAATACCAAATGAAACAATGCTCTCATACCTGTTAAATTTAAATGAAAGAATTTAATTTTTAAAATTTTAATTATTTTATTAATTTAGCACAATTTTTAGGTATGTCACTCGTTGGGAAAACTCCCAGGAACGTTCCAGGGAACGTTCCCAAGCCAGAGATACGGTTCCCGGGAACGCTGGTGGGAACGCATGTATGGGAATGTATGGGAACGTTCCTCGAAACGCATATTATGAGAATATATGGGAGCGTTCCAGGGAATACGGCTACCTTAACAATTTAGATATTTTACTATTTTTACTTTATATTTGACCAGCCATCCAGTTGAAGTGCAATGTATTGAGAATTTATAATTTCTTTCTGTATGGTTTCTTTAATAACAGCAACTTCATTTTTGAGCAAATTATTAGAAATTAAACTTATTCCTGGCAGTTTTAATGAAGGACGAATTTTTTTAAAAGCGATTTTCCATTCGTCGTGTTCAAGCAAATTCAACGGTACTCCAGTGACAAACATTGCTTTTGAAATGGCTTTCCATATTTCATTCTAATTTTAATAAGATTGAAAATTTGAGTTACATAATTAGTTTTAAATTAAAAAAATATCTCACTTGTTCTTCAGAATCCATTTTATCAACAAAATTTTCCAAATAATCTGACATTTTTGGACTTTTTGCTTCAATCTTCACATGATCAAGTTCGCGTGATTCAAAGGATCGTTTTAATCCCAAATATTCTTCCAAACTAACTTTTACATCTTGAGTAACCTTTAAACACTGATTCAGAAGGTGGTGTCTCATTTTAGTAGCATTTTGTAAATAAACACCCCTTTCTTTATCGTTGCAATAATTACAAATGTAAGTTGTTTTATTTGATTTCGAGTTTTTGTTCCTAGATTCGCAAATTGAAAAATGATCGTAAACTGGAGATTTTTTACTCATCATGGAATATTTAATTGAATAATTTTACATCGGAATTAACAATTAAAAATTAATGTTCACTTTTAAGCATCCTTATTTTAAATATCCTAAAAGATTTAATGAACTAATAATTTTAAGTTTTAATACTGCTACAGATATAAGCTTGACATTCCCCGTTCTTGGGAGCGTTCCCACCAACGTTCCGGGAAACCATATCTTTGGCATGGGAACCGCTGGGAACGTTCCCGGGAACGCTCCCGCGAGTTTTCACAACATATGGTATAAAAATACATTCAAAATGGTTATTTAATAAATCACAAATTAAACTTATAGTAGTTGCGTAATAATTATATGAAAAATTTGACCGATCAGATAAGAATTAGAGAATGTATGTGTAAATCAGAAGGAAAGTGTTTAGTGCACAAAATCCCATCCGTATATCTTTTGTTCATGGGAAGAAGCCGAAGGAGGTGAATCCAATGAGGGCGAAAAATTCCTGTGTGAATTTGTAAATCCAATTTGATGGTTTAGTTGGGGAAGTGACGCTTCCACGAGCTCACATCAACACTTGTCTTGTTCATAACCAAATTATTAATTTTATAATTAAATTATTAATTAACATGTTAACCTTTATTATCAATTTTGCTCATTTCTTCATAACCGCCATTATTCACGTAAGAACTCTGCATTTAATTTTTTGATTATATTTGGAATAAAACTGTACATAAAAAAAATTAAAGTTGCTTAAATTGAGGCAATTGCTAATTTTGACATAAGTGTTCAATTTAAAATTGCTTAAATTAAAATAATTGATGATTTGGTATAATTGATCAATTTTTTAATATTAATAAAATTGGTATTATTATTTTTTTCTTTTTAGGCTCCTTTCCCATATTTAATTCTTCAAGGTTGTTTGCTCGGATTTGTAATTTGGTATTTGAAAGGAAGAAGCAGCAAACCAGTCCCAGAAAAGTCATTATTAACCAGAGAAGTACAAATTTAATAATTTTTATGAAAAAAAAATTTCTAGCGATTTGTGTAATATTGCAACATTCTAATTTTACAATGAACGAAACTTCATTTAAAAGTATCGGCAATTACTTATTTCCATTAATGTTCTTGAAAATAATTACCGGTAATTTTAAATTGAGAAACGAGAAATGAAAACGGACTCTAATTTTAAATTGAACAATCATTAAATTAAATACGGACTTAAATAATTAATGTTTCATTAGGAGGAAGATGCCATAATTGAAAAATGGAAGCCAAAGGGATTACTCGACTCGACCAAAATCCCCCCAGAGGAACCTTCAATATTCGGTCCGATTGAAGGACGGCCAGGGAAATATGTTTCAGTGGACGGCATTAATTATCTCAATTTAGCCACGCAGAACTATTTAGGAATTGTCGAAGAGAAAGATTTGGACATTGAAGCAGAAAGATGTATAAAGAAATATGGAGTTGGGTCTTGTGGACCCAGAGGGTTTTATGGAACTGCGGGTAATTTTAATTTTTAATTTAATAATTACATATTAAACTCATTAATGTCATTAATATTTTCCAATTAGACTGACAATTTATTTCCTTTATAGACGTTCATTTAACACTTGAAAAGAATCTCGCGCGATTTATGAATTTGGAGGAAACGGCTCTTTATTCCTATGGTTTCTCTACAATTGCGTCGGCGATTCCTTCCTATGCGAAGGCCGATGACGTCATTTTTGCGTGAGAACTTTTCTCTATTTACACATACAGAATTTGAAGCATTGAGTTTTAATACTCATTAAAACAATTCATTATACTTCTAATGACTAATTACATACTAATTCCATTCTCCATTCAATAGGCGTGAGAGAAAAAACAGTTAGTGAAAACTATAATAATAAAATTACATTAGATTTAATCAAATGACTCACATAAAATTCTTATGTGGAATACCTATGTAATATAATACCTATGTATGTATATAATGTAGGTACACTAAAGACTATCAAATAGCATTTAAAGATAAACTCATTAAATTTACATAAATTTTCTGTTTAGATTATTTTAATTACTAATGTTAATTAATTATTTTAATAAAAGGCCAAATCCAAGTGCATTTTCAACGTTAGGAAATGCACAATGATAATCTTAATGAATTTCACATTTTTTATGTTTCAGGGACGAATATGTGAATTTTTCCATTATCAATGGAATGCACATGACCAAAGCAAAGGTCTTTTACTTTAAACACAACAATATGCAAGACTTTGAAAGAGTTTTGAATGAACAAGCCAGAATTGACAACAAAGACCCGAAAAAAGCTAAAAATGTTCGGAGATTTTGCATTGTCGAGGGGATTTATTGGCGCACGGGGGAAATGTGCCCTTTGAGAGATGTCAACAGACTTTGCAAACAACACAAAGTTCGATTGTTTTTAGATGAAACGATTTCTTTTGCTACATTGGGACCAACTGGAAGAGGAATTACTGAACATCTTAATATTCCTGTAAGTATCAATATAATATTAAAATTTAAAATTCCCGCTATAAATAATTTTGAATTTGTTCATATAAATATGGTAGTTAAAACTGATAGTTAAATTATATTAAATTAATTTTTTTATATTTTAGATGGGCGATATGGACATGATCCTTGGGAGTATGGAAAACGCCTTGGCTGCGTATGGCGGCTTCGTTATTGGTTCTTCTTATGTTGTTTCCCACCAGCGGCTCTCGGGATTAGGTAACAAAGAAATTTAATTCTGATCGTATCAACTTTCATAATATTTATTTTCAACGAGAGAATGTATTCTGAATTTATTCTAGTAATGTATGGGAAAGTATAAATTCCCTTAGGAAAATTTAAATTTTAAATCAATTCAGACCTTTTAATAAAACTTTCTAAACACAATGTAATAATATACATTAGATCATGTGTTAAATTTTTTAAGGTTTATTTATTTTTCATTTAAAATATAAAATTTTATATCTTAAGGATGGCGTAGTTTTATATATTTTTATATTATTGTTAATTACAATTAGCATTTTATTTATTTTATAGGCTATTGTTTCTCTGCTTCAATGCCGCCTTTACTTGCCGGTGCGGGACTCGTTGCTTTAGACAAATTCGAAAGGAATCCTTCAATGGTTCAAGAGCTTCAGGAAAATTGCGTATATATGCACAAGTAATTGAAATGAAATTATATGAAGTAATCTCGCTATTAATAATAAACCAGTAATGATAATTAATAACGCTATTATGTAACTTGTCAGCATTTTGAAAACAATCACTGCTTTTAACATTCCGGGACATCAACTTGCACCAATTAAACATTTGCAGCTCCGTCGTCCATCAGCTTCAAGAAAAGATGACAAAGCCACTTTGAACAAAATCATAACTCATGTAATAATCAACATTAATTAGTTTAATTTTAGTACATTTACAGTACATTTATACTAATACATTTATATATTCATTATACATAAATCGTCACTCCAATGAATGTTTTGATTGTAGGTTAAAGATCATGATCAAATTGCTCTCTGCCAACCAGCGTGTATTGAAGACATGGAAATTGTGTTGACTCCCCCGAGCATTCGTTTAGCCGTCAATCGCCTTCTTACAAAGGAAGACATGATGAAGGTCGGCAGTGCCTTACAAGGAGCTGTTAAAGCTCTAAACTTGTAAACATTATATGGAAATATCAGAAACTTACAATAAATTGATTTAATATTTACCTATGTTTAAGGTTCGCATTAAATTACTAATCATTTATTCACACCTTAAAAAAATAGACAAAAATGTGTAAATCCACATTTTTTAAATAATTAGTAATAAATAAGCATCCAATAAGTCTATTTTAATGGAACTTAAAACTTCCGATAAAAATAATAAAAAATAAAATGGTTTTTTTTAATAAACATCATATTATAGATAATTTTTAGATTAATATTGTACATTGAAAAGATATGAAATTTTAACCAGTCCTTTTCCATATTCTCATTGCTGTGTTGTACGGACGCGTTTCTGTTTTATTCACGAAAAAATGTGTGTACAACCCAGATCCACCATATGAACCAGTTTTTATATATTTGCTCCAAAGACCGGGAGATATTGAAATTGGATTTCCTATACTTGAAACAAAACCGTCACCTGTTGATTCAACACTGTTAAGCCGGGGAGAGTCGCAATCTTGAATTTCTCCAAACTTTGACGAATTCCCGCCAACAACTCTAAAGAATAATCCTGTATATTCTGAACTGATTTCTGTCCAAAGAACTATCGGCCATGTGACTGAAGGTTCAGGTTGACCTTTGAGTTGAACATAAATGAATCCAATTGGAACTAGAAAAACAAACATTATTAATTTTATTAAGTAACATTAAGTTAAGCATGATAAATTGATTCTAAACAATTTATATTTATTAGGTAATCAATTAATTAATTAATATTTTAAAATATGACTCACTTGGATTTGCTTCAATTTTATCAACTTTTTGTTTAATATTCTCAACAATTGGATTATTTTCCTTTAAATCTTTAAATTCCATGTTTATTTGTTTAAATTGATTGAGGGTTTTTTCTCTCATTTTTATCAGCGCTCGTTCTGCTTCATAAACCGTCCAAAATTGGAATTTCTCACATAGAACAAAATTTCCATTTTTACACGACGTATCCATCCATTGACCATTTTCAAATTTTGAATGTTTAGAAACGATTTCCACACATTTGTTTTCTTTCTGATTGGTCGGATGATCATTGGGCCAATTTGTGAAGATGGGCATGGAGCCATCAGCCCATATAAAATTTTCATTCTTTTTTGACAATCCAATCCACACACTTGTTTGAACATCAGATTCGTTATAAATGAAATTGTTAAGAAATTCTTGTTCTTCTTTCGAATCAATAATTGCTGTCGTTGCCATGTAATTCCCATCCGATTCTTTGTTGCAAGCAATGGAAGCTTCGGAGAATTTAACAAATGATTTGACCAATTTGAAGCATTTTGAATCTTTGTATTCAACCCAATCTCTTCCTGGGCACCTCTCTAAAACTAAAAAATCATTTTTTTAGTTTTAGTTTTTTAGTTGATTAGACATTTATTCTATAAAATATATAATACCTTTATAATTTAAAGCGCAATTTTGATTTCCGTTTGAAATATACTTCCCCATAACGGTGAGTAATACCAGCAAAAGTGAAATGCAAAGAAGCCCAAGACAGAAAATAATCCTTGTCAAATTTTCTTTGGAATTATAGGTGTTATTTTGAGTTTTATTCTCCATGTACTTAAATTAGAAAAAAACCAAGTTGTGATTACATATACAACTATAATATGCCATATATTATTATTACATTACATATGTAGCTACATATGTACATTATACAACTTGATCAATATAATTTATTAGGTATATTAATTATATAAAGAATTCATTAAGGAAAAAAAGATTATTTTAAAAAATTAAACCTTGTTTGAGAAATCTGTTTTAAGTTTTAGATTTGAGTCCAAATTGTTAAATAAAACTTGGACATTTGCAGAATCATCAGAACTTTCGTAACCGCTAACTTCCCTTTCCATTTTAATTTCCTTAACTTGTTAAAATTATTCCTTAAAATTGTAACTTAAAAGTGTTCAAAGATAAAGTTAATACTAAATGAAAATTCTATTTCTATCTGGAAAGATCATATTTATATTTATACGATTTATACGATAAAAATAAATTTAAATTTAAATATTTATAAGTGTAAATTCAAGACGCCAAATAGAAGACTGGGAAACTTCCGATTAAACATACACATTATCTTGTAATATATTAATGATTAATAACAATATTTAGAGTAAGTGCTTATAACACTGATAATCGAGATTTTTTGGGACTTTTAAGATTTACAATAAGTAAATATTATGATTACACTTTCATCAGACGCCAATCTCGTCATTCATCATATTTGATAATTTTCAAGACCTCAATATTCATATGTTTGACTTTAGATCGAGAAACCACGGATGTGGCCATTGTATCCATTTCCATTCCAATCCGTGTTAAATGGCGATACGCTACGGTGATTGTGATAAGATATTCGGAACTGATTGTACATATTTCAAACATTTTCTGTTATTCCCGACTTCTTGGCTCTTGAGTTGACAAAGTGGTTTTGTATGTTTACATTACAACTTATTAATTACAATTTTGAAACCTTGATGAAATTACATAGGATGTATGTATGTTTTATGAATCATGAATCAAATCGATTCATGGTATTGATAAAGAGCATTTTTAGATTTAGGCAAGTTATTTCAAAATGACATGCTATTTCTTTATACATATAAATTATTGACCTCCATATTGTTCATCATTGTAGCACTTGCTAATTATATTAGTATTATATTTGTATATGTAAATGAGCATGTTTTGTGTATAGGACACTTATAGATATTTTAAGTTAAATACAGATAATTTTATTAATTTATACATTTATTTTATTCAACTATTTTGATGTTTTGTTAAATTTTTAGAATAAATTAAACAATAGTTGCCTTATTTATTATTGTAAACTATTTAGGTGCATATAGATTATATTTGAAAGGAATACATTTATGGTATTTGAACGTTTTTGAAACAATTGAAAATTATGACATTTAAATCATGAAATGATACATGTGAAAAAGTTTGATATACAGATAACATTAATGAGGCCTAAACGGGCATGGTCCATCAACGGGCACCATATGCCTAATAAATCAAGGAAATGAGTTCGTAATCTAACATAGCTCGTTATTTCCACAGGTCAACATTTGGCATTATCATGTCACAATTGCATTTAACATTGATTAAATCACATAATTACAGTATAATTATTTGAACAAATTCGCAAAGTTTTTTATGATTATTTTTATTAATATTTATTGATATTCTTTTAAGGTATCCATCAACTTAAAGATGAGAGAAACAGAAATATAAATTGATTTACAAATTGGAAATTATTGTAAAAATCAATAAGATAGATTCTTAATGCTAACCAAATAATAAATAAAATAAAACATTGTATTGAAATCTCACTAAATATTGTTTAATAAAACTAAAAACGTAAATATCGTTTGAAACGCATAGCAATAATATAGCGAAAGAATTAGTATATATATGGCTTTAATTACAATTTTGTTTGGATTTGGATAGTATTGTTTGTTTTAGAGAATTTAACAGAATCTTATGTACTGAGTGGGGATAAATGATCGTGGGGTATCAGTTCGACCTCTTCGGCTCATCCAAGAAACTCGTGCTATATACCAAACGAAAGAGGGGCAAAAATTGAACTATGTCACAAAAATTCAATGCGCTAGTTATAGTAGGTAGTTAATGCTAAACAAATGTCATATATACTTACAAAAATGAGTTTAAAATCAAAACCTGTTTCCGATCAATGTCATTTTTTAAGATCATTGGTCATCATTATTAGTTTCATTAGCATTTTAATAATATCCCAAATGTTGCATATAATTTTCGATTTAATTATATAATTGCATAGGTAATATAGTAGATTATAGATATTAGCTTAATGCGCTAAATAATTTAAATATTAACATCCTCAAATTTATCATAAAGGGTATTAGATTATTCGAAAAACTTTATACAAAATATTCCTATAAAATGACGAAACACTCCATGGAAACGGAACATCTCTGAGTATTAAATGACACGAACATATTCATATATTCATTTGAATTATAGCTATCTGTAACATTAAGAGTAGGGCTCGCAAAACCGGTTAACCGTTTACCGGTTTACCGGTAAAAATGAATGTTTGGATTTACCGTTTACCGGTAAAAATTATGTCGGTAAACCGGGAAATTCGGTAAAAACCGTTTTGCCCTCTGTTGGGAATTAAATACATATAATGAGCATTTTGCGATAATATTAATTTTCAAATTCATTTCATATTCCCTGAATTCGTGTTATATTATCGATTAAACTTTATTTTAACTTTTTTACAATAAGTTTATATAATGTCATCGAATGAATATCCATCAGTGTGGAATCTGTTTACACGGAG